>JACCPG010003856.1:0-60730 GCA_016069955.1 Drepana arcuata
CTTATTCATACGATATTTTTTGTATGTGGCCGAAGTTTAAGCAGCCCGACGGTCTGCACCAGCCTGTACTGTAGGTATGTAGTTTCTAATGGGTAGAGATATGACACGACAACCCGACGGACTCGTCCCATAAATATATCGCCGGTGCAAAGAGGAATCCATCTGAGGGGCGTAAAGGTACTTTTAACATACTTTCTTAAAAAAATACTTTCCTTGAGAAAAACCTGTTCTTTGTAAAAAAATTTAGAGGGAATGAAGATAAACCGCTTTCAGGAAAGACGTATAGCGGCGAATTCGTAATGTGAAAACGACCAAATGTACCCGTATTTGACATTCCGGATAAATTGATATTTATAAGTCCAAAGGCCAAGGATATAGGGATTCCCTTTATTGCTCTATCGGCGCGAAGGGCGACTGGTTCCTGTCTTGCCTCAGGTTATTATGAAATATACCGGAGTAACTTGAAAACGTCGAAGGTATATTTATTACTCGGCCGTGGAATTATCGCACCACTCCGGATGTCTGGGAAGCCATTATTATCCTTTTATTGGTATAATATTTAATTTTAGGCCTTTAGCTCGCCCTCAATAGTATTAGCGACATATAAATGGAGGAATTATTTACTCTGGGCAGGTAATGTAGGATGTAGAGGACGTTATACGGATGGACGATGGGAGTTTTATAAACCGTAGACAGACTGGTTTTATTTTTTCGTTATTAGAACCCCGCATTATAATCCCCTCATTCATATATAATACTTAGAAATAGTTAAAAATCCTCTTTTTTTCTTCTTTTTTATTGTCTTATTTGTGTTGAAATTATCTTTCGTTAAATGATTTTGAATTAATCTTGAATAATGAAGGTTAGGTTGTTAAAGTTGAGATTTTTTTCCGTGATTTACTACATTATAATTTTGATTGGGTTTATTTTTTAATTTTTTTTATACTTATGTCTTAAAAACGCAGTTTTTATATTAAATTAAAAGGTTACCTAAATAAACCAGCTATTTAAATAGCAAGAAGATTTTTTATTATTGATCTCTATACAAATCACGAATTAACATGGCGACGTGTAACAACCACACTGCGACTAATAATAAGCTATTACTTATAGCATTGGTAATGCTAGTGTATATTATATTTATTTAATCGACTCAATGTAGGTAGGAGTAACCAACTATGCTAATAGTATAAGTTCTTTGTGAAGATGATAATAATGAGCTTAATTTTTCACACATTAGACAGTATAAGAAGTCTGGTTGAATTAAAAATTATCGTAATATTAACACTAACACAAGGTAATTTTAAGCAATAGAAAGTTAAAGTAATCAAATGTAGTTTAAAATATCTGATTACCTGAAGATCAAAACCTAAGCCACTGAAGGAACATAATGAAAGGTAGGTATCTTACACTGCTGCTTGCCTGGTACAAGCAGTATATTTCCTTAATTATATATCCTCACGCCTTCCCACAAGGGTCCCCGAAGGGGTAGGCAGAGGTGTATAGGTAATACCCACACACCCACTTTACGCCAGAGGTATATTAGGTGCCAACGTGATAGATGGCGAGTCCATCGCCGTTACTCAAGCACGACTATACATACGCCTTTGAATTTCTTCTCAGACGTATGCAGGTTTTCCTCTCGATGTTTTCCTTCACCGTAAAGCTCGTGGTGTGACTAATCACTGTACTTAAGTTCAGAAAAACTCATTGGTACAGTCGGGATTCGAACTTGCGACCTTTGCGTCGCAGGCAACTGCTCGAACCACTCGGCCACCACGGCTTTCCTTCCTTATTCATTTCCTTAATTAATGTCGTAATTGAGAATTTACAGAGGGTTGACAGTTTTTTTATGAGTTCCTCACGCCTTCCCACAAGGGTCCCCGAAGGGGTAGGCAGAGGTATATAGGTAATACCTACACACCCACTTTCAGTTTCGGTCTTCGGTAATATAATAGGAACCCAAACAATTCACTTACCATGGTATATAATAGTAGCTGTATCTTAGAATTAGTTCATTTATTTATGCGACCGCCCCAACCGCAGGATAAGATCGGCCAGTGTTTTGTGTGTAAATCAGGCGACATTGACGCATGCGCAACGCACAGTATATAAATTATGGAACACTCTAGTCACGATAATGTACATCGTGTTGTGTTGTGATTAGGAGTAGGCATTTTGTTAATTAACTCACATTACAGTGTTTGATTACACAATGCCCTATCAGATATTGTTTCAAGAGATAGTATGTCTATGTATATATATATGTGCCGTTTCTTCTCCTGGCAGGTATTTTTTCTTGGAAACGGTGGTAACTTTAGTCTATATTAAACGTGACGTTCAATAAGTGTTCCCTGTGTCCCTTATGTTGAATAAAATATTTTGATTTGATTTGATTTGATTTGTATCTACATACTTTGACATTTTCTTCGATGTAATGTGTTATTACCTCAGCAAGTCCATAGTTTGGTGATAGGATATCGATTCTAGGGGGCTATTTATTGGCAGACCTGGATGCTATCATAAGCAGACCTGGATTTTATCATAAGCAGACCTGGATGATATAAGCAGACCTGGATGGTATCATAAGCAGAACTAGATAGTATCATAAGCAGAACTAGATAGTGTCATAAGCAGAACTGGATGATATCATAAGCGTACCTGGATGGCTATGACAGCGAATAAGCGGCTATGATACACTGCATATCTTAGAGTTCAAGATCACGTCCCAATTTCTTTGATCAAACCGATCAGACACTCAAGGATGAGGATGCCAAGAGTGCTTACACAAAATCGGTGGAACAAAACCGATGTATGTAGAGACTAATGAATGTGGATAGAGCAAAAGAGCTCTGTAAGTCTAGAGAGAAATGGCACTCAACTCTCTCTGCGTACCTCGTGAGAGACTTGTTATGTGTACCTTAGAGCAGGATGGAGTATTTTTATTTATTATTGAAAATCGATTATTGAGAGCAAGATATATGAATCTTTTTGGATGAAACCTGATAATGAATAACAGTGGTCGGCTGCTAGTTTCTGGTGGGTCAGAGGTGGTCCAGGCGCGCTGGCTGCCGGCAGCCGGCAATTATCGGGAACACAGATACTCGATGTATGGAATAGCCAACTTGGTTTTTGAGATTACAGCAAGATTATTGACGTTGAATTGAACCATACTGGAGACGCTACTTCTGTGTAAATTTCTAAAATACAGAAATAAAACTTGAAATAGATAGTACAATCAGAGATGGGAATACCAAGAGTGATCGATTACAGTGAGCATGGAAAAAGAGACTCGTATATGAAGCGAAAGAGGTCTGTAGCTCAACACTCTCAGCCTACGAATGTCACGTGTAGGTGCTCAAAACCAGCGAACATGTCCAATGAGGTTGAATGTGTATGAAAGGAAAGCTACAGACAAGCTTAACCCTCTATGCCTGCTCGATGATCAATGTATGTTCAGCACGCTATTTTAATAACGCTTATGTGTCCCAATGCCATTTCCAGCGGTGGCCTCCCAAGTGGGGCACCGTCACCCGCACACAGTAGATAAAGTAGAGGCCCGGGGCGCGATGTCACCCTGATTTATGCACCAACCCTTATCCAAGATTACGATGACCACTTGCTTAGCTTTATGTGCTATATTAGAGCGTGTACGCACATATTGTGGCTTATTAAGATTAACTGAATTATGTTCAAAGGATGGCTGATGGATATATGTAAAATGGCGAATAAAATAAACTTAAATGCAAATCCTGACAGCGTGATCGAGATTGTAGAATAAAGTCGTTATATTTATGAGTTGACGTTATACAGGATGTGTAAGGAAATGTGCACAATGAAAGGAAGATATAAAACACATAAATATAAAATTAAATTAAAAGAAAAATTACATTCTAAGTGGTTTTCATCAAATTTCAAAATTCAAAATCCATTGGATAGTTTAAAGAGCAAAGCTAACAGACGGCAGAAGTGACTTCATTGTATATGATGTAAATTCATATTTGAAATTAGTTTCTATGCCTCGAACAGTAGTCGGGTACAATAAAGTGACATTAGATGTGTTACTGGTACGATCAATCTCATATATTTTATGTACCATATATTAAAAATGCATTTAAGTAATATGTATGTTTAGATTATTAATATATATTTAATAAGAAGCCGTGGTGGCCGAGTGGTTCGAGCAGTTGCCTGCGACGCAAAGGTCGCAAGTTCGATTCCCGACTGTACCAATGAGTTTTTCTGAACATAAGTACAGTGATTAGTCACACCACGAGCTTTACGGTGAAGGAAAACATCGAGAGGAAACCTGCATACGTCTGAGAAGAAATTCAAGGCGTATGTATAGTCGTGCTTGAGTAACGGCGATGGACTCGCCATCTGTCACGTTGGCACCTAATATACCTCTGGCGGAAAGTGGGTGTGTGGGTATTACCTATACACCTCTGCCTACCCCTTCGGGGACCCTTGTGGGAAGGCGTGAGGATATTATTATTATTATTATTATTATTTAATAAGAGAAAATACGAAACCAACGTCGAAAAGAAGCAACGAACGTAAACAGACCGCTTTCCCAACTTTCCGCGTTCAAAATAAGAGTAATGTGTTTGAATTTGATTATAAAGATCCGGTCGGATTTATGGGCGGTACGTTTCAAAGGGTGTGTATTTATTAAAATGCAAATTTTCTCCTCCACGGCTTTAGATACCCGCTATCAGGCTTCCACACGCTTTGTATACTGCTTGTGGATTTATTCCATACGTTTGGTCCCTACTAATGGTTGCTACGAGATTACACACTAGTTTTAATGAGTATACGAGATAGTTTTTGGTGAGATCGATTTGATGCCGGCGTATTTAGCAGCGTCCTCCTTATTCCCATACAATTAAAAACACTACATATTAGGTTAGACACTACCTATTAGTGCTAAATGACATAGTATTGGGTGAAATGCGATCGATTTGATGCCGACGTGTGGTCTTTTTGGCATTTGCTTTATAAATAGTTTCACTAAAAGAATATTAATTTGAATGTGTCGAATATAAAGGTCATATATCATTATTATGAAACATATAGTACAACATAAACTATTAAACATACACTTGAAATAAGATTAACTTCCATACATATTATCACGCCGTATGCACGCCATGAAGGTGTGCGCAGTTCTCTTTCGCTTCACCCACTTTCATACAAACATCACGCCGAGTCTCTAACGGGGTAGGCAGAGAGTATAGAGCGCTAGTTCTCTCTAGACGTAGCTCTTTCGCTTCACACACATTCATCGGTATTTTAATACATACCCGCCGATTTAGAATAACTTTGTCTCGAGTGATCGATATTTTTCATGTTTCGTAATACTTTCGAGAACCCATTGTATAAGGCAATGATACATAGATCCCGCATTAGGCTGAGCATACACAGGGTAGCAAATTCAATCACGGTAGATTAAAGGCCCCTTAATATTTTAATGCCTGACCACCGGCCACAAGCGCGAATCGATTCGCTCGCCCCTAAAACATAATACCTATAGGTATATACATATATGTATATGTATAATAAACTTATATCTCATCTCTCCTAATTGGGGTCGCTTAATATGGCTTACCGGCGTAAGTACGTAATTTATGACCTTCTCGTTTAAAGAGTAACTGTATGGATGTATGAAGTATCACTGTTATGTGATTGTCTAATATAGCTCATGGTGTGATAAATCACACGATTAGGAAAATTTCTAGGCGTTATAACTTTCTCACGATTCAAGTGTCCCCGAGATTCCCACAAGAGTCCCCGAAGGACTAGGCAGAGGTGTACACGTAGTACCCACACAGCCACTTTCCGCCAGAGATATATTTTAGGTGCCAACGTGGCAGATGACGAGTCTGTTGTCGTTACTCAATCACGACTATAGGTACATATGCCTTTGAATTGCTTCCCAGACGTATGCAGGTTTCCAGTCGATATTTTCCTTCACCGTCAAGCTCGTGGTGTGACTAATCAGAGTGTCAGAGATTACGGCCCTTACTGTCTCTTGAATAAGAACATGTTAAAGTCAACGTAAGCGATTACCTATTCGATGACAAAAACCTCAAGAATACAATGATAAATTAGTAATAAGTTCAGAAACCCCCATAACTAAGCGAACAACCAACTAAGTATACCTTGTAGACTTCAAATAAAACATATGAGCGCGCAACGAACCGCACCGACCGCACACAATCGAAGCAAGCGATCTCTACGCCTTAACGCTGACATTAACAACACAATTAAAAAGTTCATCAATGCAACCAATACGAAATAATACGTGAACATTGCAATTGAAACCTTAATACTTGTAGGTTAAGAGTTAAAAGGCGGCATATCGATTGTTGCCCGCAAGGCTACACACGCAACCCAGCATCTCAATAAGGTAGTAAAAAGAAAAAGTCAAAGTTAAACTTCGTTTAACATGCAAATTTGAGAGTAGTCCCGACGAGTGAGCGTCGATACTTAATTACTTATTTAATCGCTTAATCGCTCGTGGGTGTTGGCGAAAATTCGGTTGCGATCGCGTGTAGTGTAACCGAGAAGTCGGCATGCATTCCCGATACGCCTTTATTGGGTCAACTTTGAGTGATTTTTTAATTATTTGTGAAACTGAAAATATCTATAGATAATCTCTTGGAGTTTATTTAATAAAAAGGATCTAATCCTGAACACAAATCAACATCAGTCAACGAACCAAACTTCTTGTTAAAAAAATTGCCGTAATTAAATCAGTTCTTACAAACAATTCACTAAACATCAAATTGGTAGTCGGTGGTCTGGTTACTGAGATAACATGATAGCTGCCTAAATATATAAACCTATATAGGTAAATAATTAATTAAGTTCAAGTTGCATGTATGAAGAGACTGATGAATGTGGACGAAGCGAAAGAGGTATGTAAGTCTAGAGGGAACTGGCGCTCTATACTCTCTGCCTACCCCGTTAGGGACTTGGATGATATGTATGTATGTAAGTTCAAGCTCGTTCATGCTTGAACATTCGCATATACACTGAGATTAATATATAGCAGGAACTCCATATAGGTATCAGTGGCGAAGCGTCCTTAGAACACGATTCCTACCGGCTTCCCTTGGCAGATTCGCGCTCATATACGACTATTCTATGTAGTCATAATATCGCAAGAGACATAATTACATTGCGCCCTTTGTAAGAATATTCTCCAATATGCTGGATACAAAAACGCAATGTATGTGAAATCGCGCAAACGCCCACATACACGATTTCACGTAGTAGGCGGCTGGGGAACTCGCTCATAATACCTATTGGGAATTCAGATAGTTAAAATGTAGGCAATTCACGCACACATAGACATTACTACCACATCCAACCATTCGTCGATATAACAGCGATTATAAGCCGATCTCAGATAGCCTCCAATCTTTATTTGTTATGTGTTAAGGTTTCGTTTCGCTTGAAAAGTTTCCTCCAATCAGAGCAATTCAAGAGTCAATCAAATCAAAGTCAATCATTGACCTCACCTAGCCATTATTTCGCGCGTATTTGCATGGATTGTTTTGTTATGCTAATTTATCTATTGTAATATGTGATAAGCTTGATTGTGTTGTGGTATATGGTTTAAAAAAAACGAAAGTAGTGAAATTTTACTTGCCAAGTGTTGTCACAGTGTTTGTTTTGTTTCACCGTAAAGGTTTGTTTGTTTATTTTTGTTTCTTGTCGTCACGTAGTCTGTTAGGTTAGAAATGGCGGCGTTAATACAAATAGGTTGTTGTCTTACAGATTACCTATTAAATGAGTTAACTTCGTTCTCAAAACAATCTTTCGAAAATAAAAAATATATCATTAAACATGGACGGGCTCGTCCCGATATGAAAATTGATTATAGACGTAAGGATGGGTGTTTCAAACATTTTCACAGTTCTATGTATGATAAATACGATTGGATAACCGGCAGTTGAAAATTAGGTACATAAGTTATTTTGCTTTCCATGTTATGTTGTTTTTCGGTTTGTAGTATAGAAAAATAAATACTGCGGTATTCCTGCTGGTATTTGTTTGTGATGATGATGCTGGCAAGTTAAGTTTCACTTATTTTAGTTATTTTTTTGGCTGTATATTTATAACCCCCGTGTGAGTTACGTGTGCTTTAAAACGGCTTTTTAAAGCCACTTTTATCATACTCGACATGCACTGTTCATAATATGATACCAGTAATGTCATGTATGGTGAAGGTGGTGAACACTAACAACTGTACAGCAAGCATGTTCTGTCGCATGGAAAAATTGCATACAACGCAACGCAAGCACCATACATAACATTTCGCCGTAGTTTTGGGAGGTGAACTAACACACTAATATATGGTATGTAATTTATTGCATTTTTTTACAAGTTAAGATATGACGTTTTGCTTATTCACGCGTTAGCCATTTTTTTGGTCCGGCTTTACCTTTCTTTTTTTTCACCCCACGCCACTGATAGGTATTGTCATATATATAATATTCATTCAAGTGGGTGTATGGGTATTACCAATACACCTCTGCCTACCCCTTCGGGGACCCTTGTTGGAAGGCGTGAGGATATATATATATATATATTCATACTAGTGGCATACTACGATCAGACCAATACTATACTTAGACATTCCCTTCATCCCATTGTGATAATTGATTATGATTTTTTTGAGTTTTTTTTATCGAAAGTACCCAGTGACATTTCAAAATCAAACATGTTTTTGTAAGTAATATTGTAATAGAAAGACAGATATGCATTCTAGTTTAAAATCAAGCATCGCTTTTATTTTTAAATTCGATTTTATAAGTAGCTAAATATTGATACGTAACTAGTAAATGTCTATTGTTGAATTCTAATTTGTCGAATTCGAATCATTTTCCTGTGTTTTATGTTGTAACAGACAAACAAACACATGTTCACGTGTATTATATTAGTGTAGACATTCTTCATTCGATTGAAATCACATTAGAAGTAGCAGAGACGATTGAATGATAAGACTCCATTTCCCGTCCAAGCCCACATTTCCTAAGCTAATATCGCGTGAGAGTTCGTCCCTTTATCAGATTTGTACAAACACGTTACAAGTCTAGCAGGCATGCAAGCAAACAGACGGACTAAAGTAAACACATCGTTTGATTTACGATAGGTAGTAGAAATCACCAGTTTTATCCGAACTTATGCGAGTGTTCAGTTCGTAATAAGGTTACGATAAGCAGATTGGTGGAGATACAAGATTATTTTTTAATTTAAGACCTTACTACTCAGTTACTTATGTTTATTTTTGTAAAACACACAATCCAAACTCCTAAAAGTCCTGAATTATCCACTTCCTTTGGTAAAGGTGTCGTAATGCTTTGTAGCAGTTGTAAGCAGCTTTAGGTTTACGCGCAAAATATTTCTTTACACCTTCACATAAGGGTCGGAAGAAGAAGGGAGAAGAGTGTAGGTAGTAGCCACTCACCCATTTTTCGCCAGTGATATATTTTAGGTGCTCATGTAACTTGTGAGGCGAGTCTACCGCCGTTTTTCAAGCCCGGCTATAAACATATACGTTTTAAATTTCTTAAACGTAAGCAGGTTTCATTTCTACCTTATACCTCCTGGTTTGACTAATTAGTGATTACCTTAGGACCGAAAAACTCGTAAGTACAGTCGGAATTCGAACTTACATCATTGAGTTGCAAGAAACTACTGTAATCATTCGGTCGTCACGGCTTTTTTCGCGCAAAACTCACATGCATTATCATATCAAGTATTCCAATGCTGATCCCTAACATTATTCACTCATCAAAAGCAATCTACTTCCGAATCGGAAGTAAACAACACGAAATTTATTCCTTTACGCATAACGATATTGAAAATTTACACAATTTATTATCAACAAAATAACTTCCGCCCATTAAATTACAATCCGTACCTTCGTGCGTCGAGTTTCGTAATTATTTGTCTGGGCTCCGAAAGAGGTTCGCCTTTACACACTCCCACCTATTCTATACCGAACTGAAAATAATCAAAACTTTGCTCATAAAAATCCAAAACAAAAATGCATTATTCATACTCGCCACTTCGCGTAGCACACAGCCAGTGTTGCGTGAGCTTCTGTATTTTCTCTTCGGAACAACAATAAGAAACATTAGAGATAAATTAAAGGTATGCCACGGCTCCCGTTACAATGGGCGTGTATAGGAATTCGAGCGGACACCGTGAGCAAAGTATGAAACTGTCTGAAAATACATAAATATTGTATTTAGGGGAGTTTGTATTAGATGCGAATACATAGGTACCTACCTACATACATTGTTTTGATCAATAGCTGTATGCAATGGCAATAGTACAAGATATTTTGCTTGTTTAGGTAGTCAGTGAGTACGCTTGAAATGACGTTCGGAAATTTCATATTTTACTTACGTGTTATGTTCTTTTTGAAACGTCGTATTATATATTTTTTTCAAAATTAGAACGATTATTAAAATTATAGTCTATATTATTTTTACCCAAATGTTTCTTCAAATTGCGTGCCCATTTTTGTTTTAAATTATGAACACTTATTAGAATTCCCCAAATATATAAGTCTGTAAGCAAATTGCGTGTTTGACCGTAATTTAAATTGGTATTTCTCTGGCGTGTCATGGTAGCCTTACATTCCTTAAATAGATTTTCCTTACAAATTTAAATTCCGAAATGGTAACAAATTTGATTACGGGTGTCATGTGAGAGAATTTACGCAAATATACAATGGTATTAAACCTATTTACTTGGACCTCCCAAGTAGGTAAGCGTATACAGTCAGGCTCACGCCTTACATGACTTAAAGATAATTAATCAGTGCAAAGTACTTAACTAACTTAACTAGATAAGGCTCGATGCCTGATTAAGGTATCTTCGTGAGAACTTCATTAACTTAAAGGCGATAGACAAGCTCGCAGTAACAATTAAAAATCATTAGCTCAAAATTTTTAGTTAGGTTATTTTTCATGTTATCAAAAAAAAATTACAATCGATATATCGATTTGGATTTAAATCTTATTCGCTTATTAACTTTGAACTTAAATCAGTGATAACCAATAAAAACATAGTTTCTCGAGTTTTTTAAATTTCGAACTTGTGATCGATGCTTCTAAGATTGATTTAAAAAAAATAACTGTTTTTGCACGCTCCGTTCGCAGGCAAATAAATCAATCGCTGCTTTAAAATTAGAATAATTTTGTTTTATTGGTATTAAAAATCGATTCGAAATACAAAAAACATTTGCATAAATTCAAAGCATCGAGTTGTGTTAGTAAATGCATCGAATCTGAAATACCCGGGGCACGTCTCGACGTCTGCATTGCCGGTCTCCGCGCAGATTTATTCGAACTCTATCAAAGAAAAAGTTGCTCGCCGCGTTGCCAGAGAGGCGCCTTGATACCCCTGCCTGGCGCTCTTAGGGAGCTTATACATTTATGAATAAATGAAAAAGTGTCAAACAAATTTATCACTACAAAAAATTTATCATTTTTAATACAATACCTATATATATCGCCAAGTTCTTATGAATGACCACCACACAAGCAATGTGTCACAATTTGAACAGTTTGCTTTGAAAACCCTTTAAAATTAAAATACTCCAAGGACTAGTAATCTCTCTTTTTCTCTCTTCTATTTAGACCTTGGTATTGCATTACATTTTAAAGCGGAAAAACAACAAATGTGTTAAATGTTAAGCTTAATTAATTAAGGTTAATTTGGCGCTCAATCAATTGTATTATATGTAGATGATTATTTATTATTAATTATTATAAATGTTATTAATTAATTTTGAAGAACTGAGAATTCTTAAACATGCTAATAAGGCCAATTGTGAACTCACCCTTACGACAAAGTTTCAGCTCTATTCTGGCATGCAAGCAGCTGTTTAATACACTGTCAATTGCAACGTACCCATTTGTCGATTTAAGTGCCTTCGTCGTATTTTGCGACTAAAATATATACTGTGCACTAATGTGACGTCCCTTTGGGGCTAAATGGTGGGAATATTTTATTAGTACACAAAACGAATTATTTTAACCTTTAGGCAGTGTAAACATACCAAAATTACTTTGGGGAAAGCCGATAATTTCCGTTTGGCCAACATTAGCAATATATTATAAATTGCCAATTTATGAAATGGGCGAAAATATAATTAAATGAGGCAGCGTATTTTTTGTATATTTTTTAGATTATTAATGAGCGACCCTCTATATGGGCTCAATTTAAAAATAAAACTCACTGGTAAAAGCAGATAAATTTTCGTTCATTAGTTTTTTATTTATCGGACGTTCAGACAGATAGACATACAGGGTAGGCGAGAATTTTGTTTCTTAAAGTGTAGGCTCCTGAGATTAGTTCCTATAAAAATATATATTTAAACGTTTAGTTAAAATTACGTTTCGTTTCACTATGCCTTCGTACGCTTTCTAATCTGTTCTTTATGCGAATAATAAATATTTGTCTGTCAAATTTAAACGGACCACAGACTGTAAACATGTTTACGCTCTATATTCAGGCGATATTTTTATTTTCCCGTCGAGGTATTTTCTACTGCGATGTTAGCTTAGTCGGTAAAGAAGTAAAACGCTGGAAGTGGTTTATTCGTCTTTTATTGTTGACACAACCCTTTTTTTTATTATTTATAGATTCAGTTACTGGATACGGATGTTCATCCTTTATGCTGCATAGCAATTCTTCTCCACACCCTTGAGGTTACAAGCCTTTTCTATACAATTCTATTTTCAAAAATGATCCTGAATATATAATAAATGACTTAGTATTCATGAGTCAATGTCAAAGTTAACCAATTGTTAAACACGTATCTACTGATATCACATTCATAGAGGATTTCAAATTCATTAAACAAAAACAATTTGGTAACACCCGAAAAAATTATGTGTAAGCCACCGAGTTCTAAAACATTCTTATACAAAGAAACTATCCCTCAGACCAGTGCCAATAGGCTGCAATTTTCTATTAAGTAGACGTAGGTACATACTATTTTGGGCCCATACGTATTGGACAATTCAAATTTCGAACAATGTGACCTGTGGTTCTTTACCTACCCGCTTATAGATATTAAGTAGACGTACATAAGTACTGTATTTACCAATTCAAATTTCGAACAATGTGAACTTTGGTTCTTTACCTACCCGCTTATAGTTATTAAATAAGCCACTTCTAGAACAACTTTATTACCGAGAAGGCCACCGAGCGATGTATCAGTCTCTCGGTATATATTCGTTTTTGGTCGCTCTTTTCATGAGCTCCGCTGAATGTGGCCTGGTCTATTCATTCTGCAACGCTACGGATTTTTATGGCGATTTAACGTGGATTATATATGCTTGAGCTGTATCCGAATAAATAATCGTATTGAAGGTACTCCTGTTAAGCCTTACGCGAGTATTTATTAAAGGGGACCGATGGTGGACAATTCACGTATTCATACATATTATGTATATGTAGCGACAGACTTTTAAAATTTAACTTTCAATAATAACTCAGAATATATAATTTATTTCTGATCTAACCAAAATACTGATAAATTATAATATATCCTCACAACTTCCCAAAAGGGTCCCGAAGGGGTAGGCAAAGGTGTATAGGAAGTACCCACACACACACACTTCTTCATACGTATATTATATAAAAACTCAATCTATAAAAAACAGTGGTACTTACTGTTCTTCATTACTCATTCGTATAATAAATACCGAAATTGAAACTATTCCAAAACAGCTGAAAGTGTCACATCAATTCAAGTTGCGATTACACAGCAATTATAACAGACCATTTAACAATGTTTAGACAGCCTAAGGCATACAATTATAACATTCCATTTAACAGTGTGCAGACAGCCTAAGGCATTGACAAACAGTGGAATCTTAAGTTAACAAATAAGTGTACGCTTAGCCCTAACAGCGACCGAGGCGGTTTCTTTACGGCACTTTAATGTCTCCGTCTGGCCACCCATTCTGTGGTCCCAGTCTGCATCGCAGTCTGTGTACTTGCTCTAAGAAACCGTAACTTTATGCACTCCTAATGATGATTGAAAGTGGAGTGGGAAATTACGAGCTGAAATATTATCTTAAGTATTCGATATTTAATTGTGAGATACGCCATAATAAGTCAAAGCATAAAAGTAGATCAATCACCACCTAATTAGTAATTCTTATACAAATGTATGCCTCCGAGACCCTCAAGCGGTATAATAATGTTAAAAACTTATAGTACTAACGACAAATAATATATAATAAATACCTGGGACAATTCCACACAAATTGTCCTAGTCCCAAATTAAGCAAAGCTTGTGTTATGGTAACTTGACAACAAAGTGTGTGTAAAGCGAAAGGAGAAGACTTTTTGCCCAGTTATGGGACATAGTGGGCTAATAACGGAAATATCATAACTATGCGACACCCGAAACTTAACTGAAGAATATTCGGTATAAATACAGTGTTACTGGTATTGACAATTTGTCTTCTGTCTAAAGTACAAATATATTCACAACAAACAGTTCGGCGAATATTAATGAAAAAACAGATTATGATGAAGCGAAAGAGTTTAAGGCATATTAAGACAGAACAGACGCTTTCTGCGTACCATGTGAAGGACTTGTAATGCTTCACACGAAAGTAGCCGAAAATCAATAATATAAAAAAAAACATACATTAAGTAGTCACACACAAGAATATCACTCTACTGAATTATAAATCATTGTCCTTTCACTGTAGAAAAAGGTCCTTCGAGCCAGAATATAAGAACTATTTAAGTATGAAGACTCCGAAAATATAGTACTTTACATATAATGTTAATCCATTTGTATCACAACTACCTCAGCTGTAGACAAAATGTTGTGAGTGCCTATTTCGGCCATGTTAAGTATTCACGGCTTACTTTAGTTTCGTAATTTATTTAAAACTAGGTCCTCACCGCGACGTAGTCTGTATGTAATTGTGTTTTAACTTAAAATATAACTGATACCCGCTACTTTATCTACGTAGAATTAATACTAAGAAATAATTGTGTTTCCCATTAATAAATTCGTCTCCTACAACAACCCCTTAAAGTTTTAATTTCAGAACAAAACGAAGCCAGAGAAGAAATTCAAAGGCGTATGTATAGTCGTGTTTGAGTAACGGCGATGGACTCGCCATCTGTCACGTTGGCACCTAATATACCTCTGGCGGAAAGTGGGTGTGTGGGTATTACCTATACACCTCTGCCTACCCCTTCGGGGACCCTTGTGGGAAGGCGTGAGGATATATTATAACGAAGCTTGCAACATTAAAAAACTTATATAAAACGTCCTTACGTTTACACACGACACGAAACACTTATTGAACAATAAATATTAACTACATATATATAAAATTATCGTTACTGATTCCAAAAGAAAACCCTGTGTGAAGAAGAAACGGCGAAACAATCTCCAGGCTTTATAAGTTTCTCCAAGGTCTAAACAAATTTTATGAAAATTCAGTAGCTTAGGAGGAAAACACATGAGGAAGGACAGACACGTCTTATCTATAATAATTAGTACGGATAGCGAATCTCTATTAACATTCTTAGTCCATATAAATTTATTGTACGCAACGCTTTGCTTCGGCTTAAATTAAGTTGTGTTGTCTGTGTACAAGAAACAGGTACCTGTTTCTTAGTCAGCAGTTCTTTGCCATAGAGTACAAAGAGTATTTAAGGCCCCGTGTGCAATAGTCTTTACGAATATTACGTGACGGAGTTACCGATTACGGAGAGCTAAGAGCTCGTTCTTAATCATTGAGAGGAAACCTGTATACTATTCAGAAGAAAATCAACGATGTACGTACTTATATTATTTCGCAATCACGTCGTATTTGAGAAACAAAAGCGAACTATTTATCTCATAGATCGCAAGTTCGGGTCCCGGTTGTATCAATGAGTTTTTCTGAACTTAAGTGCAGTGATTAGTCACACCACGAGCTTTACGGTGAAGGAAAACATCGAGAGGAAACCTGCATACGTCTGAGAAGAAATTCAAAGGTAGGTATAGTCGTGCTTGAGTAACGGCGATGGACTTGCCATCTGTCAAGTTGGCACCTAAAATATATCTCTGGTGGAAAGTGGGTGTGTGGGTACTACCTATACACCTCTGCCTAACCTTTCAGGGACCCTTGTAGTAGGCGTGAGGATATTAAAATCATTTAGTATGCCTTAGAGTTCGCCAACAGTTTATATAGATAAAAAGATAATTAATTACTCCAATGTAATTAGACACACAAACTAAATTCATAACAATACGTGAACTAATGTATCTGCAACCAAACTAGAACATTAATATAATTAATTACGACTTTTATCATCCAAATATAAACAAAACATTCAAAATGGTATTAACACTGCTGTATGTGGTGAAAAAATAAAAGATATTTACATACCAACTAATGAAGAGCTTATTAAATTATGCGCAGACATAATAAATAAGTTTTAAAGCATAATTTCATAGCGCATCATCTCTGAAACGGGACATGCAAATTAACGTAAAAAAGAATTTTATACACTTCCGACGGGCGAGGGTTAATAGGGTTCTTTACACTATGCGGAATGTCCACATTCTACAAACGCCCATGAAAATATTTTTTAAATAAGACCGGTAGAGGGACTTTAATTGGGCGTCATTATGAATGCAAACGGATACTTAATTAATGGAAAATATGTCAACGAATTTATTTCACAGGTCCTATTAATAATTGCTCAACGAAGTATTTTAGCATCCGGTAACCAAATACTATCTTAAGATAGATAAGATAAGGTTACCTTTGAATATGAGTATTTCGAAACCAGAAGGTTTAAAAAAGTTTTAAAGCAAGATCGCTTATAATATACGACAGTATATATTAGATAAAAATGTATGTAATATTTGTTGAAAAATTAATCGTAACAAACTGCTTTCTTGTGAACATAAGAACTAATATTAATGACTAATTCAAAATAATTATTTTCAACAAGAGAGTAATTAATATAATCAATGAACTTCAGCTGGCTGTTAAATAAATTCAAATTTGGAACATTTATTGTTTTCGCTACCTTTCAACATCGTGACGTATAAATGTCCTCTTACAAAAACTGTACTGTAATGAGTATGAGAGAAGTAGCCTCGATGAAAGAGTAAAATTGCGCATGATGAATAACTTGCTAAATGTGTGAGTAGGGCGCTTGAAGCGTGACTTGAAAGCGATTAACTCCGTATGTGAGCTTGCTCTATTGTAGCTTATTATCACATAATAATCAAACTGGTAATATTTTTTTTATTTAAAAACTTAAAATAATGTGTATATATGTGATAATAGTAGTATTTATAAAACTGTCAGACATTTACACTCATTCCCAGAAAGAGATGTTACAGATAACACAATTATTATCTATCATTATAAAAGGATTAAAACGATTACCAATACTATAATATAATAAATAATAAATATAATATATAAGCCGTGGTGGCCGAAGTGGTTCGAGCAGTTGCCTGTGACGCAAAGGTCGCAAGTTCGAATCCCGACTGTACCAATGAGTTTTTCTGAACTTAAGTACAGTGATTAGTCACACCACGAGCTGAACGGTGAAGGAAAACATCGAGAGAAACCTGCATACGTCTGAGAAGAAATTCAAAGGCGTATGTATAGTCGTGCTTGAGTAACGGCGATGGACTCGCCATCTGTCACGTTGGCACCTAATATACCTCTGGCGGAAAGTGGGTGTGTGGGTATTACCTATACACCTCTGCCTACCCCTTCGGGGACCCTTGTGGGAGGGCGTGAGGATATATTATATAAAACGATTAATGACGAGAGAGCTGGCACATTATTCGCATTCTTCCGCGAGTCAATTGCCTGAGCCGTCCTTTTTTGAGATTTCTTTGTGTTAATCAGGAAACAATTTTCCCTGTTCCAACTACCAATTCGATAGACTTGTCAATTATGGGAACGTCAAGCGTACTCGGAGCCAGCGAGCATGTACATACGTACACATGAAGATACCGAAGAATTTGGTTGAAGCGTAAAGGCAGAAAGGCATTTGAGTATAAATAGAATTAGCAAATAGGATATACCTATATATAGAATTAACGCTCTACTCTCTTTGACCACAACGTGAGGGACTCTGCATAGTTAAATAAGGATATAGATACCAACAATCGTTCTTATATATCAGTAATAAGATTACTGAGTATCTATTGAAAAAAAAAAACTACAAATAAAAAAAAAGAGCCGTGGTGGCTGAGTGGTTCGAGCAATTGCTTGCGACGCAAAGGTCGCAAGTTCGAATCCCGACTGTACCAATGAGTTTTTCTGAACTTAAGTACAGTGATTAGTCACACCACGAGCTTTACGGTGAGGAAAACATCGAGAGGAAACCTGCATACGTCTGAGAAGAAATTCAAAGGCGTATGTATAGTCGTGCTTGAGTAACGGCGATGGACTCGCCATCTGTCACGTTGGCACCGAATATACCTCTGGCGGAAAGTGGGTGTGTGGGTATTACCTAGACACCTCTGCCTACCCCTTCGGGGACCCTTGTGGGAAGGCGTGAGGATATTTATTTTATATAAATTAAACCAAAAATGACAAGTACCCCACCATTTGCAAATTAATCTTTAAAGTTCCCCAAAGAAATAGATGAATTTTAAATCACCTGAAATACTGAAGTCGGAAAACCAAATATGCATAAATCTTCACCGAACGACATCGAAGCAACCGGGAAATTATTACATAATCAAACTAATGAGAAAAATAAGCGGGGCGATTTCGCGAACTAGAAAAATGGACGTCCCGCTTTAGCCGACAAGACACATAGCCCGAAACGTGTCTGCCGAGGTAATTAGTGGAGATACTCATTTACATTTGTATTCAAAATTCGAGCGTTTCTCTCTGGCCATTCCTCGTCGTCTGTTTATTTTCATCTTTCTTTTTTTTCTGCAAAACGTACCGCATTGCTGTTTTTCGCGTAAAAAATTACGCGGTCTCTCCCCTAACAAATGTTGTTGGGACACTCGAGCAAACATTGTTCGGTAAACAACTTAGAGCCTTAATAACGTGGATTTTAAGGGATATGTGTCAAGGTGCTAGCGTTTATTTGTTTTCGCACATTTTCGATAAATTATAGGTGCAAATTGCGTTTTATTCAAAACACATCGCTCTGCAATAGCACTAAATCGTTTTCATGTGAACGATACTTTATTCATAGTATCCTACTTAATGTCAGCTTATTTATTCACACATATAAGAATAATGATTTAAATCACCACGTTTCTGAAATAGTCAGCTGTAAGGGGAGATCCACAAATTACGTGAGGTGTTTTTTTGAATTTTCTGTCCCTCCCTCCCCCCCTGGTGAGATGTTGTGAGATTTTATTCAACCCCCTCCCCCATCCCCCAATCTCACGTGAGATTTTTCAAAATGTGCGTTTCTTAAATATGTAAACGAGTCATGATGTATGTAAACGAAAAATCTACAGTTTCTTACGATTCCCGACGGCGACTTTCTGTCCGGGACGACTTTAGAATCTGGATAATGGGTCAAAATAGTATAGTTTTTTTTGTTTCAATAAGAAAAAAAATTGCGTGATATTTGCCGAGACCCCCCCTCTCTCCAACGTAAGATTAGATGAGATTTGACTCGACCCCCCCTCCCCCTTAAACATCTCACGTAATTTGTGGATCTCCCCTAATTAATGTAAATTACCAAAAAAGCTAAAATCATATATATTTTAGAGCTTTTGGTAAGTTATGCGAAGACAAAGACAGTGGCTTTATAAGCCGCCTAATTGTTATACCAAGTCTTGAACACTTGAAACTTCAGGTTAGGAGAAAGAGTAGGGCTAAAAAAACGTCAAATTAGAAGTGTGTTGCATGAAAAAAAGTTGCGTTAATTAAATATTAATTTCAGCTAGATTTACAATTACGGTAACGCTACCATTATTAAACTCATAGAACAATTCCGCACAAACGTAGCGCTTGAACAATGCGAACTGCTCATCCTACAAGCCCTGAGTGACCAGAGCCGAGACCTAGGCCAGTCACACCGTATAATTTCAAGAGAAAAGTCAACCAACGTCGGGTTAACCCACCATCACAACTGGGTGATTGTTTGAACTGAATTTAAACACGTCGTTAACAATTCCACACATCTACCTATTTTTAGTCTCCATGCGCTCGTGACTAGGTACCCTTTTACTTGTGTTTTTCCACTGTCATTAGGAATGTTGGACACGATCGGATTTAATAGGAACAGTAAAATTTTCTCCACTCTATATTAGTTTCTCCGTTACGTTTTAGTCGTGTTAGTGCCTGCAGATGGAGGGTTGGATGAGCCAAGTAAGTACAAAGAGCTAGGCTTGAAGGTAAATGATGATAACAATGACGGTAATTTAGTTATATACGTAACATAATTAGTTGTCATAATTTTTTTTAATGAAGGAAAGTGGTTTATGAGTATACTCTGTCTAGCTACTTGGTTGCTTGAGTCTGTGATAGATTCTATTTCGATTACCTCTGTCAAATAAAATGTAGGATGTTAATTTAAAAAATGCTCAGTGACATTTCTTCGACTTAATTCTTTTTGTTTTCAAGTACAGAGCCATGGTGGTAAACCAACATCTATTTATGCAAACATATCTACTAATATTTTGTGCCTAATAGGGAACACGCGGCTAGAAATTACTACACACATATATCCCCATAAGTGTTATAGTCTTAACAAGTCCATAAGTGTTATAGTCTTAACAAGTCCCCTTTCGAGAGCCATTAGTTTGATCAACACCATGTCTAATGATATAGATATATATCACCAGACCCTGCCGAAACTCGCAGAAACAGTTAGAAAATTCTTAGAAACTATTTGATAAACATAAGTTTTTAAATTGTATTTTGTTATATTGTAAATTAGTTTATTAATGTTATTATTATTCTTTATTTGAAATTCATCTCATATATTACATTTTTAAATATATATATAAAAAAAAACATATTTAAAAATATAAAATATAGGGGCCCACCGGTATCGGGATCAGGGTGCAAGGTACCGGTGGCTAGGGTCCCAGAGAAAGAAATCTCCTCACAATACGTGCCGTTTCGAGCAGTACTGCTTTCTGTATCAGGCACTTGATCCAACCGTCTAACGAGAGCCCCTTGAGGTGTTGGTCGAGGCTCTTTGCCATTAGGCCATTGGCCGTTATTACTATCGGCACAATGATTGCAGAGTCCACATCCCACTTGCTGACAATCTCGTGAGCCAAGTCCAAATATTTTATTTGTTTGTCTTTTTCGGCTTTCACGAGATTCCCATCATGCGGGACAGTAATATCCACAATCATTGTGCGGCGCTCTAATCGATCTATCAGCACTATATCCGGCTTATTAGCGGTTATACACCTGTCTGTGATGATAGATCGATCCCAGTACAACGTGACATGACCATTTTCTAGAACTGGGTCGGGCGAATACTTGTAGTACGGCACCTCCGAGTCCACAAGGTTATACTTCAAAGCAAGTTGTTGGTGTATGATCTTGGCCACTTGGTTGTGTCTGTGTAAGTACTCACCGTTAGCTAGATGAGAACAACCAGAGATAATATGTCTCAGAGATTCACCCGGGCGGTGGCATACCCGACAGATGTCAACCGTGCCGTCTCTTAAAATATATTTTCGATAGTTGTTCGTCATCATAACTTCATCCATAATTGCACAGACAAAGCCTTCGGTTTCCCCGAAGAGATCACCAAAGCGTAGCCAAGCCAGAGATGCTTCAAGGTCTACGTCAGGGCCATGTAGGGCCCGGTAAAAGCGACCATGGAGCCCCTTGCTTTGCCATATCTCCCTGCGATCATTGGTAGTGAGTACCACAGGTTTACGCCAGTTCTCTTTCGCTAAGGAGAGCGCGGTTAGTCCTTTGTCCACTGCCACCACATCTCGATGCATACCCACTTCGGTAGAGCGAAAATACTCTCTGAGCTTGTATACTTCGCAATTGTGGAGGGTTTTGGCATTCAAGAAGCCTCGACCCCCACATTTTCTAGGGATGTATAGCCTCATCACCGATGACCGTGGGTGATGCATTCGATATGAGGTGAGCAATGTACGAACTTTTCTATCTGTAATTTCCAATTCCCTCTGAGTCCTCTTTAGTATGCCAAAGGAGTACATTAACACCGGCATGACCCATCCATTATAGGCGCGTACCTTATTACCACCAGTCAGTAGGCTCTTTAGTACTTTTGTGAGCCTGCCATAGAATCGGTCCAGTAGTGATTTCTTCATGTCAGCTTCGTGAATGCCTAACGCCTCCGACATACCCAAATATGTATAGTTCTCAGTTGGGGTGAGGGATCTAATATTTATGGAATCCGAGAGTTGAATTCCAACAGATTCCACAATATTTCCTCTTTTGACATGCATGACAGCACATTTGTCAATACCAAATTCCATCCTAATAGAATTACTAAAGTTTTGGGTTACATTTAGTAGTTCTGATAGTTGCAATTCGCTAGGAGCAAACAGTTTCAGATCATCCATGTAAAGGAGGTGAGAGATAACCTGACCCCCTCTCCTCAATCGGTAACCGAGCCCTGAACTTTCCAGTAAAGTGCTCAGAGGGTTTAATGCCAAACAAAACCAAAGTGGGCTCAAGCTATCGCCCTGGAATATACCACGCTCAATCCTTATTGGTTCATCGTTTCTGGAATCTGTCGACCTCTAGGGTAATGTAGGACCGTTTTCCATTGCCCCATAACTGACTTTAGAAAGATGCGGAGGGTTGAGTTTACTTTATATAATTCTAATACCCTCATAAGCCATGTATGTGGTACCGAGTCGTATGCCTTCTTATAATCAATCCAGCATGTCGACAGATTCTTACGGGAACGACGAACCTGTTGGCTAATGGTCATATCAATAAGGAGCAGCTCCTTAGTACCACGGGACCCATTCTTACAGCCATTTTGAGATGCAGACATGATTACGTTGTTGTTAATATGCATAGAAATTTTTGCCCTCAATATGGATGTAAGAAGTTTATACATCGTTGGTAAGCATGTAATTGGTCTATAATTTTTTGGGTCCATGGTACTACCTGATTTATGGAGCAGGTGGGTGATTCCTGTCGTTAAAAATGATGGTAACGAGCCAGATTCTAAGGACGACTGGAATTGAGAGGCCAATCGAGCATGCGAGGTGCGTAACCACTTCAGCCAAAAATTGTGTAGTCCATCAGGACCCGGTGATTTCCAGTTTGATAAAGACTGGACTGCATCGGCTACGTCTTTGGGGCTGATCGTAACTTCCCCCATTTCTTGAATTGATTCACATACTCTTTTGATCTCCTCAATCCAATCACCTTCAGTGTGAGTAACGGGCACCGACCAAATATTCGACCAGAATGTGCACACAGCATCATTGTCCGGTAGTTGCTCGTCACTCACACCTTGTTCCGAACGTTCCCAACCTCTATACACCCACTTTTGGTCATTTTGAAACATGCGGTTCTGTGTGTATCGGTCCACTCGCTGTTTATATCTACGTATACGGTTTGCCCATGCATAAACTTTCTGCTTTAAGTAGTCGATGCGCTCCGTGACACAAGCTACATAATCACGGGGGTTGATGTCGGATCCCGAAAAAGCTTTCCTCACATAGCGCATTACTCTAGGTCTAGTATTACCTTCTCTGAAACAGCTTAGTTTACCAATGAGAACCCTGGCATCGTCAATTCGACGCTGAATTCTGCGCTGCCAGATTGGTACAGCTGGTTTCGGTTGTCCGGTTCGCTCGTGGTTAGGGAAGTTTACGTGAGCTAAACGACATGCTGCAATAGCCGCACAATATAAAATTTGATGTGTTTCGGTTAGATCTTCACAGCAATCAAGATATTCTGGGAGCAGCGAATCCAGAATAGCCACTAGCGCCAGATTTTTTTTATGCATGGGCAATCGTGGTAGGCGTGGTCTAAGTCCTGGTGATACAGACTTATACTGCTGAACCGCATCCTTCAAAGTGCTCCTTACTAGTTCGTTGTACTGGGTACCTGCATTAAGGGGCCGATCACCTCCTTCCATATCAGTATAGCTAGGCTGCGGTAGCGTTATTGAAGAGACTAGCGACTGCGCAGCTGATTGCGCTGGGGCAGAGGTGACATGGCTACCCTGCATTTCAGAGCGTAGCCGATCAAGCACATTGTCATCCAATCTGTGGTTGCGTTGGATGACACGCACCTGATCCGACAGTCGTTGTGCCGAGACGTTGACAGTTGGTTCGAGCTCCTGGAACAGTAAAAGCATTCTACTACGGTACGCAGTGAGGCTAGTTCCCCCCTCTGTTGCCCCATAGTATGCGCGCATGACGTTCTCATTAATTGTATGAGTCCATCTCATGCGCTGCACATTACCACCGACAGCGAGAACCCGATCCGGAGCCGATTGGTCCCTAGGTCCCAAGCCATTCGGTGGCGGCTGAACTCTTCCTTGCCGGCGTACAGGTCTTGGCGACGTCGGTGGAGAGAAGTACTCGTCACTTGAGCTCGACGCAGCTGTAGCTACAACCCGCAAATCTAATGTTGCTGAATCAGAGTCCGCGGGTGTTTGCGAGACGGAGCTAGGTGGCGAGGCCGAGGGTGGAGGGCGTGCCTTATGTCTCCTGGCTTGACTTCTTGTAAACATTTTCTGTGTATACGAATCCAATGACAGCTGTCATCTTTCATAAATTAAATTTTTCATATTGCAGTATTTTTGTTGTTGATACGGGTTTATTTATGGATTCTTCACGGTCTTAATCATTTTGTTTATATGTCCCTTGCTTCAAATGTTTAACTAACCCAATTATTTGAAGAAAATTGTAGAAATAAAACAAGAAGAGAAAATGTCACAGTGTGTCAGGTTGTGCTGCCAGGTTATTATTATTATTATTATTATTATTTTCTTTTAACATCATATTGGTATACCTACTGTAAGGATGTTAAAGTGAGTGTGTAAATAAATAAATAAATAAAGTGTTGAAGGTATAGACAAAAATGTTATAATAACTACCCTCTTTCACTATATGATAGCGAATTTCATACAAAAATATATCCAAACTAGCTTATGCCCGCGGCTTCGCCCGCGTGGAAAGAGCAACATACATATTTTGCCTTTATAATATTAGAGCTTTGAATCTTTCGGGATTCAAATGTAGCCTATGTCTTAATCCTGGGTATAAGCAATCACCATAAAAAAATATCAGTAAACCGGCTTCTTTTCAGTCGTAAAAATGTTTTTTTTTAATAAAAAGTATCCTATGTTACTTCTTATACCTCCAGGAATATGTGTACAAACTTTCATGATAATCGGTTATGTAATTTTTACGTGAAAGCGTAACAAACAATTACATTCACATTTATAATATAAGTAAGGATGCCTGGTGGCATGCTTTTAGATGCCACGCCAAAATGAGCAACAATTTTAGTCCAACAATGGATTCCGATCATAAACTAAAAGTGCACGAAGCAATATTAGCCCGGTCCGTAATGAAAACATGTTGTTTTTAAAGCAGCTTATTAAGCGCGACATGAATAACGATCGTACGCATTACACACACAATAATAAATGGTCGAAAATAATACGGAACGAACCATTAATGAAAGCACGTAAAATCCATTTCGCATTTTCATTTCAATTTGATTTAATTAAGGCTTATGTGGTGGCCGTATTACGCCTTGTTTGAATGTTATAGACTAGGCTTTCGGCTTTCCATTATGAATGAAACATTATAAACATATTACATATTACATAGAAACATATTACAATTACAATTACATTATAAACATATTACATAGAAATATCACATACTATACATATCATGACTTCTGAACTTCTGAAAAAATTACGCAATAGTAGCTCAACAGTCATGCTTGAGTAACGGCGATGGACTCGCCATCTGTCACGTTAACACCTAAAATATATCTCTCGGAAAGTGTACCCCTTCAGGGACCTTTGTAGGAAGGCGTCGATATAGTATTAGTAGTTCTTATAACACTTTGCTTAGGTTTCGACTAGGTGTGGAATTGCCCTAAAGGATGTTGAGTCGGTCACTGTTTTGCTGGTCCTTTATTGCACCTATATCTTTGAATTTACCTACGTGGTAGAAAAAAATATACAGATCTTTACAGCGTTTTCCGTCACCGTCAGAAACTTGACATAACCTCACTTTAATGATGTCTTCTTAAGCAATACCACCTACTCGTTCCAGGAGTATATACCCATTTTTAAGTGGCATTAAGTATGCGTAATGCTCACAATATCTATGCAGTTCCATCAACACCACGTGCCGGTTAAATAAGATACAATTTTGTTGAAATTATGCTGCGCATTCATAAAACGACTACTGTGAATAAATCTACATAAGAGAGGAATTCTTAAATGACGTCAGCTTGCAGTAAACTCGAGAAGCTCTCAGATCCAGTGAAGATAAGACCGATGAGGGTGTCTGTTTAATTTGGTAGGTATACAAGATATTACTCTGATGGGTCAGCAAAAGGAAAATATTAGAGTGGATATAGAAAGGGATAAAGCCATATATTTGACTTTTATGTCTAACATTTAGTGTTTCCGAAAAATATTAACTTACCAACATGAATTGAGAGCCGTGGCGGCCGAGTGGTTCGAGCAGTTGCCTGCGACGCAAAGGTCGCAAGTTCGAATCCCGACTGTACCAATGAGTTTTTCTGAACTTAAGTAGAGTGATTAGTCACACCACGAGCTTTACAGTGAAGGAAAGCATCGAGAGGAAACCTGTATACGTCTGAGAAGAAATTCAAAGGCGTATGTATAGTCGTGCTTGAGTAACGGCGATGGACTCGCCATCTGTCACATTGGCACCTAATATACCTCTGAAGGAAAGTGGGTGTGTGGGTATTACCTATACACCTCTGCCTACCCCTTCGGGGACCCTTGTGGGAAGGCGTGAGGATATATTATATTATTATTACCAACATGAATTATGTTCAAGCTATAATTACCTAATAAATATCCAAAGAGGAAAATATCCAGAATATTCGTTCCACATAAAAATCCTCACGTCTTTCCACAGCACTGCACTATATAGAAAAATATATAGGAGGTGAATTCCCAAATCAGCCTACCTTGCTCCGGAACCACCTAAACGAAGGTCCTAGCTCCATTAAGGAGTCTCAGCTGTGTAGCTTAGTATTTAGGAATGTTCGCCTTAATCGGCTTAAGTCACAAAAGTAACCGGAACTCAAAGTACAAGACAATACAAAAATAATAGCTCATCGGACTCTCCGAAGAATGTATCGCTCGCAAGTGTACTTGTCAATTTCGCATGCCGTCCTGTCTAGTAATAGAACAATAGTGAGGTGACGTAACATCAGGCGCCGGAGTAAAGCATTTTAATTAAAAGTCGCAATGAGCGTCGCAGAGCTACGTGACCGATCGGTTATCAATATCAATCGGAAATCTAAGTCCACGACACTACCTACCGCAGCCAGAGGAAGTATATATGTCGCTATCGGTTGATTGATCGAATATAAGAGTGATATATTAATGTATATGACGATTTATTGCGTGTATTTGGCTAAGTGATTACTGTGATAAGCGAACTTGGCTTTTATTGAGTATAATCTGGGTTTATTTTGGTGTTAAATGAAGCACTTTAGGGAATTTGTATAGGCGTGTTAAGGTTAAGGTGTTCAATATACATTGATAAGTTATCCTTATCACTCCTCGGGGTTAAATCGATTCGTTACGAATTCAGATATTTTAGTGAAGTTCTTACTATATGTGGATTCAAAGTGTGTACAAGTCTTTTACATTCCTACAATTCTATAGAGTGCTGAGTTTGTTTCAACGCAAATAAATTTATAAATGAATTTATTTATATATTTATATGTACCTATCGCTCTGCCTTCTTCTCAATATCTCTGCCTCTGCCTATCTAATGATATTTCTTAATATCGGATTAATATTTGTTGAGGTTGTCAGCGAGTCATTGAGGTTGTTACACTTTTATTTTGAATTCTACTGAAGTTGTGTAATGATGTTGTATAATTCATGAACAGTTAGTATTTCTCGACATGCGTAGGCATGGAACTCTTAATCTAATTCTAATAGGCCCAGGCAATAACGCTTAGAATAAACTTACTTTCTAGACTGAGAGCGAAAGAGGTCTACCTATCTACCCGTTGGAGACTTGGCCTGATATGCATATAGGTACGTATAAATTGAAACGTTAACAATTAGTACTTCTTAATTTAAAATAATTTAGGCAAGATAAACAGTTTTTTCTAAATATAATATAAAGTTCTAACATCGACAACTCCCTACACTAACGATTAAGATATTCGTACGTAATTCCAAAGCTGGATGACACATCATTGCGATTTGTATTCAAGTCCTGAGTATGAACAAAAAGCATGTTATTATTCATGCCGCACTGAGTAGAAGCTGGATGATTGACAGAACATTAGAGGCTGGTGTCCACACGACGTGGCGATCACTGGACATGTCATGTACTTGCTCGTATGCGGAATATTGATGCACTGGCCGGCGTTAAGGAAGAGGCCGTGAACTGGGATTCGATATTTTAGTACTAAAACAATTACAGGTCATCTGTGTTCATCTATCTCGTAGGTATGCAGAAATATTAACAAGATATGACCTGGGGTTTTGCCCGCGTACAACTTTATTTTATTGGTATGTTTTCTCCTAAAAACATATCCATTTTGTTAATCCGCTAATATTAAGATGTAGGTATTAATTTCCGTTGAGCCGCTCTGGTGCGATTGAGTAGTTACAAACATCCATACATCCTCACAAACTTTCGCATTTATAACATTACTAATAGTACTTATTCGAAGGTTGAACCAGCACTATGGATTTTATTACTTCTCAAACCTTTGAGCTCAGGTCAGCTCTAAAACATCAGTGCAGTCCACAGAATCCGTGGAGATATGATAAGACTGATAGAAGTTGATGAAGCGAAAGATATACACATATGTATGTATGTCTTTCGCAATTTCGCCCAAAATTCCTCCTGAGTGAATTGTGAGATTGCCAGCTGGTTGGTCGGAACTCTTACCACAAAAGAGTTAAAATTCAAATTATGGCGAGACTCCAACCGCTCGACCCTCAGACAGAGTTTTGACTTCAGGACAATATACTCCTCGACATGCTGCGTCCCTGTCGAGTAGTGAAGGTTTAGGTTACTATAGTATTGAGAGAACTAGCGCTCTACTCCGAATTTTTAATATTTGCCCTAAATAGTTTTACCACGGATGATCTAAGGACGTGCTTTGCGACACACACTTCACATCAGGAGGCCTTTTCCGTCCATACAGTCAAAAATACATTGAGGTTAAAACTCACCTGCATTTTTTCCTGAATAAAAAATCTATTGTAGTTTCTTTTTACACTATAATCGCAATGAAGAATTCCTTTACCGTCACCTCAAGTTAGCGGGTGGTAATACTCGATACAATATCTGTGAATAATCAGGACTTACAATTTTACAAACTGTATTCATCTATCGAATTTCGTCCCTTTTGAACTGTAACTTTGACATCATAAAGATAAAGTTCAAATTCAAATGAAGATCCCTCTAATGAGCGTCATCATAAGTTGGTTTGCGCTCGTTGTGAACTGAACAATAATTTATCGTCATATTTGCGGGGTAATTGCGTAAATCATGCATTTATGACAGCGTGCGCCGAGAGCTTTGTCTACCTTAACTACTTATAGAACACTACTAACAAACAAATCTTAGGTTATTTTATGTTCTTTGGAATGTTTCCTATTATGAAGATTTTAAAAACCATGGATTCCTGTAGGGTAACCAACAATCGATTACCAAAATCTCATTTTCATTTTGTCTTCTCAATTAGCCTTTATTTATTAGGCAGTAGCCACCTAACTACGTCTGTCTGGTTTGTCCTAGCTCAAGTTGCGTAAGTAGTGCAAGTGAATTTCAACAGTTTTTTAGGTCTTCCAAATGGTGGATAAGCTCCTGAACGGGTTAGCTAAATCGTGTCAGATTATTGGTCAATTAGGACCACCTAACCCATTGTGTCGGTTTATCCACGCCTAGAATGCAAATTCGAACCCCGGCGGGCATTTTTTTATACTATGGTAACAGAGAAGAATACGACCTTCCTAATGGCAACCGGTTACCACCGCCTATGGACGCTTGCACCACCAGGGGCATCGCGCGCACGTCGACCCAGAAATCCTCGTGGGAAAACATGAAGACTCCAGGACCCTATTAATTAATTTCCCTAGTAAAGTGGTTGGAAAATGTAGTGCAAAGACTTTTATTTTGCCTATCTATAGATAGATATTTTTATAATCTGTAAATCAATATTACTAATTGTTAATTCATTAAAATGTAAATTACACTATAAGTTGTTACTAAATATAATTTAATGAATTTAATGGATTTATTCTCGTAACCAAATTATAAAATACTGTATTTCTGTAGCATTCAATTAGATTGTATCCTTACAAGTTATAACAAGCGATTAAGAAATAAATGTTGCAATCATATGAGGTATAGTCAAGACTTAATTAGCGGTCGCGGCGGGGCACTGTGCACGCGCACGCGTTGTATCTTATCTTTTGTATAAGCCGGACTGTACACGGAACTCTAAAACATAAAGCCGACAATTCACACGTCTCTTTCTTACTACTAGCCATATTTGAAAATAGAACAGAGACAGAAGATGTACTTAGGAAAATTTGCAGCATGGCGTATCCATGCTATTAAGAGCTCCATGTAAACTGATTCCCGACTGCGCAGGAGTTGCAATGCTTGTTGTTGCGAGGATTTATGATCCCAGTTCATGTTGCTGAATGTTGGTATTTTTAGTGCCATAATCGAATGTTTATATACCAAAAGTATATACAAATGTATATATATATATATATATATATATATATATATATAATTTGTAAATTTTATGAATCCGTTTTAGTTGGTTTATTTCCTATATATCAAAAGAATATTATGTATTGCGTAATATTTAGGTATTTATATAACTTTCTATAACTGAGACAGGCAATGTACCCGCCCGCATTTGGCATCAATATAAAAAAAATATGTGTGAAATTCTGTGTATCATAAGCTAATACGAAATTAAAAATTGTATAAGTTAATATACATAACCATGTAGTCATGTAGGTTGCTTATAAATATGATAAATATTATCATAGTGCGAAATTTTATCAAACTCACGTGATTTCTAGCATTATACTTAAAACTCATCTGAACTATTTCAAAACCGTACCTACCTAGCATGTTATCGATATATTTACATTTATATAATTGAAAAGTATTTTTTATTTAGCATCGAAAAACTTATCTTAATCGACACACATACTCTGAATCCTTTTAAGATAAACTTGTCCAAAAGTCGCCTCTTATATCGGCTTTGGATCGCCTGGGTGGTAGTTTCAGCTTCTGGCTAATTAAGATAACTCAATATGTCCGTGCTGAAATATGGGTGCGCGCACGCAATATAGATAGCCTTAACGTTCTGCGCTAAAACTAATTGTGAGATGACACATGATCTAAGTTGAACTGCGTGCTTAGGCAACGATTTAAAATTTTATATGTTTTAAATTTAGAATTTATGTAAGTTTAAAAATGGAATACCTCTATCAAACGGGCTTGTAATACTTTCAGATAAGAACGGATCCTTCAACACAACTTCCCTCAATGGTCCCAAAGGGGAAGGCGAGTTTTTAATGACCCAAATTTCGCCAGGTAGTTGGAACGTGGCGTTCCTCTGCCTCTTCTTGCACACACACCGACGAGCATGTATGAGGACTGAAGAATGTGGACGAAGCGAAAGAGTTATGTAAATCTAGAGATTACTGGCGCTCTATACTCTCTGCCGACCCCGTTAGGGATCGGCGTGATGAAATGATGATGAAATTTCGCCAGAGATGTAAAAAAGTTAGGAACCTAACATTACATCTACTCAGTCGGCATCTTCAATGCTGAAGGTCATCTCGTCTGAAATGACCACCATTCTGCACCATATTCTTCCACGTGTTTGTGTACTTGGTGGTATTAATACTTAGTATTGGCAGGTCAGTGAGCGTCTTTATTAGGTTTGACCAGCGGGTGGGTTCGACCGCGCGGTCTTTTTCCGTCAACCTGACCAACTACCATTAGCTTTTCTAAGCTATCCGGATTACTGCGAGCGACGTGTCCGAAATACTTGAGTAGAACGTAACATACCTTTGTATATTATGACACAACGTTATATCTAAGATGTCTCTCTCTATGAGAATAGAAAAAGATGGAATTAACAGAAACACGTCAGGTTAAGAACAAGACAATTCAAGCTAAGACTTTTATTCCACCTAACTAAGCAACAACAGCATCCATTTTTTTTCCATACCTCTAGTGTGGCAAACAAGCATGCGGACCGCCTGATGGTAAGCTGTTGCCTCCGCCTATGGACGCTTGCAACACCAGTGGTATCAATTGTGCGTTGCCGACCCTGCAGGAATCTTGTCACATCCTTGGGACGCCAGCATTGATGTCTATGCTATCGGAGCAGCTATCGTCAACGACGGCTCTTATGCATCTGCTGGACAGAAAGCTGGCGACCCATTTGACCCATCCATTTTCCACTAGTTCGGTAAATTATGCAGAATCGTGGTTACGATTCTGCATAATTTTTTGTTAAACATATAGAGGTTTCCTAACTGTGTTCTCTCCCATCTCGCAGCTCCTAGTATGTGCAATCTCTGTGCAAAAATAAAGAAAAAGATGCCAGCTCGACTCTTCATTAAAATTATTGACTTCACTACGACTCTAAGATAAATTTAAAGTCACCATAATTTGTGTTGGTAAGTATCTTACGTAAATGACTTAAACAATGTCCGACTTGAAAATAGCTAATTAAACTAGTACCAAAATCCGATATCAGCCATCGTGACGTCACGAGAGCCCGACTACGTAATAAACCGACCGGTCTCACGTTGCTAATTAGACCGTTAATTATAAGCCTCTCAAGGCAGCCTTAATTTCAGCATAAAAGACTATGCCAGACCGCCTCATTTTTGACCGGGTTTTGTTACCAGGGTCGGTTTCGCCTGTATATTAACGTTGCTGCCAGTAATTAGGGTATTTACATACATATACCTATATAGAGGTAAGTTACATTACATAATGTAGGTTGCTTACCATAAGTATAGGTATCAGATAAAGCAAGGGAGTTATGTCTAGGGAGACCTGGTGCTTTACTCTCCCTGCCTACCCTGTAAGGGACTCGGCGTGATTATTTATATATATATATATATACCTAAAGGAGATATATATACCTAAAGGAGACAGTGACTTGGCAGACTTCTGAAGAGATCACCATCTACAACGAGCCGTGGTGTCCGAGTGGTTCGAATAGATGCCTGCGACACAAAGATCGCTTGTTCAAATCCCGACCGTCCCAATGAGTTTTTCTGAACTTAACTACAGTGATTAGTCACACCACTAGCTTTGCGGTGCAGGAAAACAACGAGAGGAAACATCTACCTACCCCTTCGGGGACCCTTATGGGAAGGCATGAGGATATTATTATCTATAACGTTAGCACCTAAAATAAAGATATAGTTAAGTTTCAGTCTTGAAAGAATCATGCGTGCTATTGCACCTATAGTGGTTTCTCGAAGAGGTGGACTCTTCATAGCATACCTATTAATATTGATAAAATATGCGAGCTTCAACATGATTTTTTTTAATGTACATTGAATTATAACTTTTTATGGTTTCCATTTTACTGGCAACCCTGCACACATGTGACGTCAAGACAGCGATCGACTCGCCATCTGTCACGCTGGCGCCTAATTAATCAGGCGAAAATAGGCTTTATCGCACACCTGCCTGTCTCTTTAGAAACGGATATGTCTTTGTCATTTATATTATTAACAATGGGATTCCTTAAACTTCAAGTAGTAAATTAATTGCCCGATGTTTAGTCATTCTTTCTTCTCTCCTAATGTTACTACAAATATGAAAGTGTGTGAGGATATTTGGTCCTCTTCCACGATATGTTTTATTCCGATGATAAAAAGATCTACCAAAACTTTACCCGGGTGAAGCCACGGGGCATTGCCAGTACAAACATATACATATAGTATTAGGTCATTCACCCCACTAGAGACCGTAACCACATAATCCCATACAAAAGACCCTCGATCACAGAGGACTAGAGTGCACGGTTCAGCAAATAGCAAAATAATAGGATCCCTCACCAGGTGGACTGGAGTCATTACTCTTGCGGTAATCCTCCGAATACACCGTGATTTATACGAGCCCTGTAGACGGACAAATTTAGCTGTTTTATAAAAAATGGAGCTTAGTTTCTTCAGCTATAAATAATGTTAGAAATCCCTTTGTGACGGTGGTTTGAACTATAGTTCAAACAAGTTGCGTATACGCAAAGCGCTTACTATGTAGATGTTCTTGGGACTTCTATACATATCATCACGCCAAGTCCCTATAGGGGTAGGCAATATTTGGTATTACCAACACACCCACTTTCCACCACAGATATATTTTGGGTGCAAACGTGACAGATGGCGAATCCATCGCCGTTACTCAAGCACGGCTATACATACACCTTTGAATTGCTTCTCAGATGTATGCAGGTTTCCTCTTGATGTTTTCCTTCACCGCAATGCTCGTGGTGTGACTAATCACTGTAATTAAGTTCAGAAAAACTCATTGGTACAGTTGTGATTCGAACTTGCGATCTTTGTGTCGCAGGCAACTACTCGAACCACTTGTTCACCGTAGCTAGTATGATCTAATATGAAAGATTCAATGTTATAATGTAAGTATTCTCTCGAATCCCGTACCAATGAGTTTAGTACCAAGTACAGTGATTAGTCACATCACGTGACTTTACAGTGAAGGAATATAGTGAGCACACCTGGACACGTTTGAAAAAAAAAAACGAAGACAATAAAGAACTTCTCTAGTTACTACTAAGAGTGATTTCAGAATGCTGTCATCACAACCAATCTTATCATATGTTGAAAAGAAATACTACCTTCAAGATTAATAAAACACTATCTCCAAACATAATGATATATTTATACAAAAGGTATTCGAATGTCAAATAAAAGACGTACGAACAGGATATAGCGGTATCCAACAAAACTTGCAATGAGAAAAATATTAGCTAAGTAAAACGCTTCCAACAAACGCAAGCAAAAATATTATCTTACATTTACGGCATTATAATACAGCGTATGTGTATGGTATGGAAACAAGGTTGAAAATCCCGTGGCAAGGGAATCGAACCTCACATCCCGTGCGGCCTCGTAAGCAAACTTCCTGTTTGGCACGACACCATGGCTACTCTCAATACCGTTGCTACTTTGTTTAGTAGGTAGCTTTATTTGTAGCCTTCATGAATACGATTTAATATGTATATATACTAGTTGTCCCGCCCAGCTTCACTCGGGTGAAAGAATACAGTTACAGAACAGTAGTATAAAAATACTGTTTCAGGAAATATAAAATTTTTAACCGGAGCGAAGCTGGGCGGGAGAACTAGTACCTATACATACATATATAAATAGGTACTAGCTGTGCCGCCCAGCTTCGCTTGGGTTTAAAAATATAAGCTACTGAAACACGATAGTAGCGCTATCTACTGGGTCCAATTGTAAAAAGTGGTTTCAAACCATCCAAGGACTCAGTCGAATATACTCACAGAAGTTCAACCAAATCGGTCCAACCATTTTTAAGGAGTTAGACGACAATGACTGTAGGTACTAATGTTCAGAAATACTCATTGGTACAGTCGGGATACGTACTTGCAATCTTTGCGCGAAATCTTTAGTCGAACCACTCTGCCATCATGGCTCTTCCGGACAGTGAATTACCATACCACGAGCTTTACGGTGATGGTAAACATCTCCAAAACACCACATATATGCCCAAAAAAATTCAAAGACCTACGTTCAGTCAAGCTTGAGAAAGGGCGGCAGAGTCGCTATGTGTTTAACATTCTGCTACCCTTATACGGCGGCGTGAAAAGATTACCAACTTCCTGGAGTAGGCTCTAAAATAGGTACCTATGATCTCTGCGTCAACACGGTAGAGATTTCCTCATAATATATTAACGAGCGCGGACTCACCTCGTGTGTTTCATCAAGTGGCATAAATTATTTTCCATTGGCTAATAACGAGACGTGGAACTCGGCGCGTGTCTGGCCACCATGGAATTTTAATTGTAATTTGCAATGAGTATTTCGTTTCAGAGCATGACTTCTGGTAGTGTGTATGTAGGTAGCCTTTACAATGTGTTAAAAGACAATTGAAAACATATTCTAAGGTGTATTGAGCACCGCCCTACAATCTTGTAAGGATATCAAAAAATACTATTTCTTAATCATTTATACCGTTCTGAAACCATTGAAGCTGAAATGTGCCAACGATTCCCAAACCTTCAGAGTCAGTTGCTTTCAAAGTTTAATTGTCATACTGAACAGTCTTCAAAATATTATAAAAAATTGCTGTTATATGTAGCTGCTATTTTAACAGGATCAAAAGTGAGCTTAGATATCTTCTTGGTTGTTCTTGGTTGACCTTATTATGGGTAGCATAGAGACTGTTTGCTAGTGAATGCAGTACTCTAGATATATGAGAATACCCTAGCAACGGCCTATGTAATTACTGGATATATCTCCATACTGTATGCTTGTTGATACTGAACGTTCAATAAAATTATGATAGTTGGGTATATTGTATATAAATAACAAAAGAATACAGTAACAGAATTTTATTTAATGCAGATCCATGTCGCACATTAGCCGATTTTGTACAAAAAAATTATACTTCGCATTTCATTCGTAATAATAGATAATATAATATAATAGATAGTTATGTGATATTTCACATATTATGCACACAGTTACAATCATGAAACACAAACGTTTAAATCATTCTTCTACACTAGAATCCCTCGAGTTTTAAGTATTTTTCTTCGTTTAATAATAACTATTTTAATAAGTAATTATATTTTACATTACAATAAATTGGGCCTACCTATTACGTATGACAAATGCTTCGTTCGTTACGAAATTTACGTATAAACATTCATGAGCACGTTCGAATTTTAAATTAATTACAAATTTACACAGTAAGGTCAATTCAAGTGATGAAAGATTTTATATAGGCAGATGGTAAAATAGATCGTATATCGATGGCACAAATGTCAACATTTATATTGTATTATTATAATGTGCGGGCAGAGATACACTCTTCTTTCAAATGTATTAAAATAGTAATAGAGCTACGCTTACTGTCTGTCAAGTTACATTACCTATGTTTTTAAGTGTTTAAGCATTGCGTTTAAAAGTAAACGGATACATTTTGGATTTTTTTATGCTTTTAAACGTGTATGCGAGTGACAGAACATTGCTATATGAAATGCATTATAAATTTTCGTCATTGTGGAAAAAAATTGTATTAGTAACAAGAATTGACCTTCTGCAGTTAACTTATATTAATAAAAGCCGAAAATATTGCGAAGTAATCACAAAACAAGTGCTATAATTTTAAAGGGGAAATTTCACGTAAGTCAAGACCTACGTAGAAGCTTTATAAATAACAATTTCGTATTTACAATATGTAACAAAAGTTGCTAAACCAAGACAAAGATTCCCTCCGCTGTAGTGGAAATGAGTATCAAACATTTTTTTTAATAAAAAATATATAATAATAGGTATCGTAACAAAAAAGGAACTACAAAAGAGGTAATATTTAATATCAATGATGAACTCAAAATTAATTTTGGCACTTCGAAGGTATTCGATAATTAAAAAAAAATACACAGAAAGAATCTTGTCCCAATTTATTCCCATTATTTCTACATACAGAAGAGAAAGTTACGTATATGTTTATAGGAATCCAAAAATATTAACACTACTGTTTCTTAAAATAAATTACATTTAACTTTAATTAGCTATTCGTATACTGGTCACAACTAGTATTGATTCTTGTCATTTTAATGTGACTATAGGTAATCTATTTGACTAATAATAAGTTAAGTTAACGACTAATAAATGGAATATTTGTTCATACTAAAGCTTTTGTAGTTACGTATTAGGACATCTGGCGTAACACACTGTTTAAAATCATATAAGTAGATATTATATCAACCCAGCATTGATTTTCAATAGATTCAAATCAAGAATTTTGACTCCAAGTATCCGTGATAGATATAAGATGGCTGCATATCACACTAGAGATAATTAAATTTGTTATTCGTCTGATATATAACTATAATAAATTTCAAACACGTATACAGACGTTGTACATCAGATTTCAATTACAAATACATACGTATAACTAAGCTTAATATTTACATTACAATATTACGTTTAACACGACCACTGGAAATCTCTTAGAAAAGAGCTTTTATTACGTTTTGACGAAAGACTAACTGTTTTTTTTCCAAAGGTACTTTGTTTATAATATTATTAATTGAACCAATTTTGGTAGCAGTGATCGTGCTAAGATATTTATCCAAGCCAATTGTTTTATAATTTAATCAAAACATTACTTCATTTCAAGCTGAGGGCGCATTTAATTACATAAATAATAAGAACTCTGTGTTACTAACATGCCCTACAAATGAGGCCGAATGCGATTTTAAACTATGGTTGAGAATCGATACCGCGCTTTGCCAGATACAGTGCGGATTTCGAGTGAGCGATAATGTTGTACGATTCGCACGATAAATAAAAACATATCCATGTGAAGCCCTGGGCTGCGAGCCTGCGTCCCTTGTACCTCAGCAGGGTTCAAGATTTATACTCGGAGATGCGGAACAATATATCACGGAATAGAACAACGCGGGAACTCGACCTAGCCACCGTCTCGAACCGACATCACAGATCAGATCCACCCGACAGATATCCCCGGTCGCAACTAACGCCATGTCGATAACGCCTTCACGATAACTGCACGCTTTCTTACCATCTCTATTCCCTCACTACCAAAACGAATCAATTAAATATTAATCGAAATCTTTATTTATTTAATACAGAGCCGTGATTAACATAATATATTCACACATAAGTCAAGCTAAGCGATAAATAAGCGAAGACCGATCCGGGTATTTTTCATCCGAGCCTCATATAATTTATAGTCGACGATGATATCGCGACTGGTTCTTTTATTTGTGAAATAGTGATACGTGGAGTGTGCTCGGTGAGCGTAACTAACGGGAAATTTTGACAATAAATCTCAGGCACTCGATTGCCTAAGCGTTCGTGTGGGCTGCGATAAAAATGTATTCCACAGTTGAATATTGATATCTTGATGTTGCGGAGTCGAGCGGTAGGAAGGCGGCGGTGGCTGTCCCGGCCACAGCGGGCTGTACCGGCCTCGGAGCGCGCTAACTTACGTCCGAACATCTACTAACGGCCTAAAGCCAACCAGCGTTGGCCACCTGAAACAAAAGGAAAAGCGAAATTAATTAAAATGCCAATCATAAAAATAAATTGCAAACAGCGCATTTGGAAACGGGGCAAATAATTCAGTCACCAAGCGAAGACAGCCGAGAGCCAGTCCAGCCGGCAATTAAGTTCAGTGGACAAATTATAAGGGGCCAGCTTGTGTTGTAATAAATTAATTTACATAATTTGAATGTAGTCACGTTTCAGCGGGAGATCTATTTGGCATCTTAAGCGCGACAGTATATTATAATCTCAGTGCGTTCTCATAAACAAGGGCGGACTTAAAATGCAAATAATTCGCGCGAGCCCCATGGGCATGGTAAAACAAACTGAGCATTCAAACAACTTTTCATTATTTATCGCTTGCGCACACGGAACAGCCGATTTTTTTCACCAGTTAAAGTTAATTTCTAGCGTAATGCGTATTTGATAAAAGGCTGTATCTCTCTGGCGCAGGCTCCGTCGAGCCGGCTCTGAAATTAAGATGTAACATGATGCGAGAACGAGCAAGAGCTGCTAGATTTATTGCTATACCACTTTGCATATGCTGATTTACAAAGACGGTCGGAATTATACAGAGTGATTGCGTGTGTGCCTACGATTACTTGCCTGTGACAAGAATTACAATGCTAAGATATAAAACATGTTCCCGTTACTATATTTAACAGTGAACTGATTTAAAGCATTCATTATAAGTAAATCTACTTTGATATTTTAAAGAATGAATAAAACAATAATAAGATATTAATATAAAGCAGATAAATGTTCAATTCAATTATATAAACACTAATAAACGAAATAAAATAAACACCCAATTTTATATTAAACGCTACGATACCTGCAGCGATATGGATTCATTATAACAATGTTTTCTTGCTATAAAAAACAAAATGTCAAGAGTACTTGAAACCGACGACCGACGATGTATGAAGATGCTGATGAATGTGGACGAAGCGAAAGAAGTATGTAAGTCTAGAGAGAACTGGCGCTCTATACTCTCTGCCTACCCCGTTAGGGACTAGGCGTGATGATAAGACGTAAGAACAAAATAATTTCGCAATAAAACTGAACAATCCAAATAAAAATGATATCATCATCTCTATATGTGTCCAGTTCGCTGATGTAGCCCATTCGCGAAGCGTGAGCGTACGACTGTCTGAGATCTGAGCTCAGCAGAAAGAAACATAACTCCGCTTTACTAACGCAAGCAACTCAGATATTTGAAGATTTTATTAATTAATAAATACGGACGTTAGATTTGTATCAACATACATAGCATTTTATGTATCCAGCGTACGGTATGATTTAAGTCCTGACATTTGAAGTCTTGTGTCGAAAAGCAGCAGATCCTTCAGAGATGAGGTGATTTATTTAAATAAAGAACGAGACTTTTTTATTGCTCTACCAACACTAATACGAATACGTATAACGATGTATCGAACGAAAGTTGCGTTCAAAGTTAAAAAGCTTTACAACAAACTCGGGCACAACTTACAAAGTCAGAGGCGAGCGAAAAGGCACCTACCTTCCGACAAGGAAAGTAATAAAGGAGAGAGACGCCAACCGAATAATTGATACGATTATGTGTTACAGCTCACGGCTTGGTAAGGGTAGGTACTCACATACTGAAAAATAGGGCATATACATAAAATATCCTTTATGAAAATAACGTAAAGGCGTGTTATATACTTGTAATACAAGTAACTGCTTACCGTCACGTAGGTGTCGTGTTGAGTCATCACAAAATGTAGAAATACATAGTGCGTTCATATAATCCTCAGTAATTCGATTGTTTGTTTCAGTACTAAGTAAGGTTATATATACGATAGCAAATATATTCAGTTATGATATAGTACTTGTAATTTTTTTGGCTTACATTAATTTACTTAATTATAAGCGTCCATAGGCGGCAATAACCGCTTACCATTACCACCACCTCAATGTCATGCAAAGAAATATATTCCAGAGAATAAATAAAATCAAGGGGACTTAGGCGACGTATTCTATAAGTCGCGTACGAAACGATAATAAGTAATTACAAAAAGATAAAATATGAGAAGTTGAATAACGCGTGTCTCAACACACAGATACATTATAAATGTAGATTTGCATATTTCGAGGCTTAATTTAACATCGACACCGCTCCACAGATGTGGTGGCAACGCATCTGCGGCATTCTGAACAAAGCAACACGGCCAAAATTCCTTTTAGGTCGTCGACCTAACTTTACTATTACGCTATAGGCACCATTCTATTTGTGTGGCCAGTGTGGACACACTACCAAGTAGGTACAATAGAAGAAGGGAGCGCTTCGTCAAGTGCGAGAGCCCATAAATTGTACAGGACGCGCAATTTGTTGAATTACAGCATGCGCCAGCCAGCCACCGGGCCGACGCGAAATTAGCTCCCACAGAGATAAATTGACGGCAGGCCGCTAAATAAATTATTTGGGAAAACCGAGAAAAAACGGCGTCTTCTCTTGATAAGGGTTGCGAGTTTCGTACCGTGGAAATAATGAATATCGACCGAGGAGCCATCTTGTATTGTTATACTCTCATTTAGGAGTATGCACTGGGAACCATCAACTGGAAAGTCGTGTGGGATATTTATATGCCCGACTGACTGGCTTTTTCATCATTCATTAAACACTACTAAATTTTTAAACAGTACTTGACGAACCTACTGGACTACTAATCATTTTAATCATCACGCCGTCCTAGAAGCTGGGGCAGGCAGACGTTTGCAGTACCCCAGCCCACTTTTCGCCGGAAATATATTTTAGGTGCTACCAGATGGCGAGTCCATCGCTGTGTCTCAAGCATGCCTACGTATTACCTATACGGGCATTTTAATTTCTTCTCGATGTTTTCCTTCACCGTAAAGCTCATGGTGTGACTAACTAATGGCTAGAACACATTTCAGTATAATAAAATCGAATACTAAACACATAAATCCTTATTTACTTCTACTATTGCTGTATTCTAATATGCAATCTTATAGAAGAAACACAAAAGCTGTGGATACATCCACAACTTGACCCGTTGGTGTCAAGTAACAGTAATTAACTTAACTATTATCACCTTACCCCGTTATTTAGTCAAGTTAAGTTTCTCTCACGGCGGCAAAAGAGTAATTAAACCACAGTTAATACAAACAAACAGTTTTAAACGTATTTATTCTGTAACTTCGTGCAAAGAACAATGTGTAATTTCGCCACTGACCGATGCTAGGTTAAGCTGCCTTCATATAAGTCAGTAAATGGATGATCATACATTTCAAATCTTAGACTCTATTTTATCTCTATGCTTATAGTTATCAAATTAATGTCACCGCCGTGTTTAATAAAATGTCAGAAACGTAATAAAGTCTGGCAACCGGTTTTATCCAGTTCTAGGCGATTTATTCTAGATTCAGTTAATGTATTAGGTTAGATCGCGTGTTAACCCTAAAAGGGTGATCACTAAGATATATAATACCTATAAAAAAAACTCATAGCTTATTACAGCATTAGGTAAGTATCTGCCTAGGTATCTAGGTACACCCAGATACTTACCTAATACTGTTTTTTTTATTGTTTTTATTGCTTAGTAGGTATTATTGTTTTTGATCGCAAACGTCTGAACGTCTAGACGGTAGCAATTTTTATTATTTAACACTTGCACAATAGGGCAGGGCAGGACCACCCTTTCTTTCCGCGGGATTAATCTCGCTTGTATATTCGAGATTTAGGCGGCTATAAGAAAGACGCATAGGTGGGCTTACCGAGGGCGCAAGCAAATTGTCTCAGATTCCTCCTCCCCATCTGGCTGGGGATTTTATTACATTCGTTAACGCGTCAAGATTAATGCGTAAATGCGTTAATATCTTATGTTGCTACACCAATTGTTATGTATATTTAAAAGGATTAGAATTTAAAAGCATTCTGGAAGAGGCAGTGGAGGATCAAATTTCAACTAACTATTTAAAGCGATCGAATGTTCATGGATGGGATCACTAATAGCACTCGATTAATTAGTGTGGCTGAAGCAAAAGAGTTAAGTCTAGAGATCTAAATCCCTCTGTTTGCTCCTTGTGGGACTGTGCGTAATATGTACCTATATTAATTGCATTTGAAGAGTATCTACTTGGAAAACTGGAGTCGCGTAACCGACCTTTGAACCTGGAAACATGCCCTTTCAAATATCTAGTTAAAGCACTCAGCATCGGCTATCACCGGTCCAAACATTCGTATTTTGAAAATACCTGGTTGGTAATAAAATCAAATATTAACAGCAATAACATTTAAAAATCGAATGATCTGTCAAATGGATATGTAGTAATATAATTCCATTAGAAGGTACCCATACAATAATAGGTCCGGCGTAGGGGTAGGTACCTGCGAAGCCGCCATCAATCCAACTAACCCCAGCCCAGCCTAGTAGCGGGTCGCGGGTCCCCGCGTGACGTGTGTGAGATTCGGAATGCACGCCATTACTATCGTGTCTATTGTTGCTTTATTGTGCTTTTCACTCTTTTACACTCCGCTTAGGTTGATTTAGGAAGTGAAATGTATGACATATACTAATAAAATATGTAGAAACAAAAATATTATATCTAATAACTTGCACAAGTGACCAATCAATTTGTAGTGGAAGAGCCGATTCTCCTGGCACAATCCCGACTGTACCAATGAGTTTTTCTGAACTTAATTTCAGTGATTAGGCACACCACGAGCTTTACGGTGAAGGAAAACATCGAGAGGAAACCTGCATACGTCTGAGAAGAAATTCAAAGGCGTATGTATAGTCGTGCTGGAGTAACGGCGATGGATTCGCCATCTGTCACGTTGGCACCTAATATACCTCTGGCGGAAAGTGGGTGTGTGGGTATTACCTATACACCTCTGCCTACCCCTTCGGGGACCCTTGTGGGAAGGCGTGAGGTAAAAATCATATTTATGTATCGCATACTTGTGTAATGCAATAAACATTATTACATTATTATTATTATTACATGAACGCTACCAGCGATTCCAAGAAAAATCTGGGAAGAGAAAAAAACAGCGAGAGATTTTTTTACCGTTTGTTTTTTAAACAATAAACAATTTTTTGAAAATAGAACAGGCATATTGTCTAAGCATTAGTGTTTTTAATAAAAACAATGTAAGTAATTGTTAGAAGTGCGAGGTATAGTATAGAGCGCATTATTTTTCAAATCGCCCCGGCCCCCACACGCGACATTCATCAGGATTTTGGACGGCACAAGCTAAAATTTTGGACGCTTTAAGCTGAACGTAAATTGTACCAAAACATGACACAACGGGGAAAAAATTCAACCGAAAAGTTACTACGAACATTTACTCGTGTACGTACGGAGTATGGCATATAAAATTTTCAATGCATTCACTATCAGAACCTTCGAATCATTTTGAAGACCGCTAACCTACTGAGAGTACTAATTAAGATACTAACTTAAGCTCACACATACAACACGACTTGATACCGCGCTTCCACAAGAGTTTCCAAAGCGGTTGTCAGAAGCTTAACAGCAGAAACCATTTTTCGAAATGATAGGGCTCATATTAATTTAAGTAAAATAATTCAACACTTTAATCCATAGAGGGACTTATAATTAAATGGGAATGTGGATCTGTCTGTTGTCTTTCTTAGGCTTAAACTTTAGGAAAACTGTACTCCCTACTCTCTAGTCTACTCAGTAGTCTCTCTGTGAATATCTCGTGAGCTATAAATATATCTAAAAATATGTGGAATTGTGTTCATAGTTTTAAGAACGTGGGAGTAATCTATGTATCCGTGCGCATAAATTCTCACATATCTTTCAAGAGCGCCACCAATCCAAGGGAGTTTTAAAAAGGGACCCGTTAGCTGCGTGTGCGCCGTTTGTCGTCGTAGTGAACTTTCACACCGTACGATATTCATTTTATTTTTGGACACGACTAATGCGAGCGACGTGCTCAGCGCTATCTTTTTTCATACCTATATTTATTTATGGAACTGTTATGTACCACCATTTGGTTGGCCATTTGAGGGTTGAATGCCAACTATTTATGATGTCTTGCTATTATTTTATAATAAGTGTTTAAGCGATTGTTTTTGGCCCTGAAAAGCCGTGAAAGTACTCGAAAGTTCATGTCCTACAGCAGTCATTTAAGAATTATTTCTATCTACAACTATTGCAGACATTGAATATTGTATTATTGAGATATATTTTAGTATAGTTTTGTAAAAAATAACTGCCTTATAGCTCGAGAACCAGTAGGTAGTCATTGGGAACGACAAAACACGAAAACGTTCACAAATCATAACAAGAACAAGTTACAACAAGCGATACGACTTTCAAAAACATGAACATTATACATCATCACCTACACGCTGTATAAATTAAAACGCAGCCAAAAATTGCTGGCAAATATTGAAACGAAAAAAAAACTATTTAATCCGAAACTTTTGTAGGTTGGTACACAGCTGTAAATCAGAGGGACGTCGTCGTGTCGATGCCAAGGCGAGATCGAGTTGGCAACGCATTTTGTACCTAGATGGTACGTATTAATACATATTCATACAATAATCTGTCATCTTTATTGTTGATAGGGTTGGCATGTTCTTCACGCAGCCTCGAAAAAATAGACAAAGGTTTATAAACAACCTCTTATTGCCGTAGACATATTTAGGTGTCGTCGTTGTTGTAATTTCAAATTAAACGTATGCAGAATTACTCTCGATGTTTTCTTTCACCTAAAGCTGGTAGTCTGATAACTACAATTATATTTATGTCAATACAACCTTCTTTGTTTTTATTAGCCTACGTGTAAAGCTTAATTTTATTTGCTTTAATTACTACTTATAATAGGCCTCCTTAGAAGCCTGAGATCGCGTCTTAGGCCGCTACTGGAATCTGCCTTATCGTTCATTTAAGTGCCAAGATCGCAGTATATATATATATTATAAAACAAATTCCCTCGTCGCGTCTGTCTGTTCGTGTTAAGCTCATAACTATAGAATGGATGTATACGTTTGAGAAGAAATTCATAGACGAATATATAGCATGCTCTTAAAGCTGCGACGGGCTCGCCATATGTCACGTTGGCACCTATACTATATACATATATACTTAACATATGTATCCAGCGAAAAGAGGTTGTTGTTACATCTCTGCCTAACTTGTTGGAGAACCTAGTCAGAAGGAGTGGTTATATAAGTACTTATATAAAAGTTGACAGATGGCGAGTCCATCGCCGTTACTCAAGCACGACTATACATACGCCTTGGAATGTCTTCTCAGACGTATGCAGGTTTCCTCTCGATGTTTTCCTTCACCGTAAAGCTCGTGGTGTGACTAAGAATTTCAGAAAAACTCATTGGTACAGTCGAACTTGCAAACATTGTGCAATCACCACAGCTCCTAAAATATATCTCTGGCGGAAAGAGGGTATCTAGATACCCATACACCTCTGCCTACCCCTTCGGGGACCCTTGTGGGAAACCGTGAGGATATAATATGTACAAAATTATACAAATAGTGGTAATTAAGAGCTAATTATGATATTAATTAACCACTACTAATTCAGTATGGCGTTGAAATGGATGATATCAAACAACATTACAGTCGTTACAAAATGGTTTCATACATTTCAATTAATTTTAATTAAATATCATTAGCGATACGTTAATGCGTTAATGATATAAACATTGCAGGTGGATTTTTGTTTTAGTACACTCGTAAGTGACTCGTATGTATCCTTATCATATACCTTAGAATTGCTTCTCAGACGTATGCAGGTTGCCTCTCGATGTTTTCCTTCACCGTAAAGTTCGTGGTGTGACTAATCACTGTATTTAAGTTCGGAAAAACTCATTAGTACAGTCGGGATTCGAACTTGCCACCTTTGCGTCGCAGGCAACTGCTCGAACCACTCGACCACCACGGCTAATCTAATCAATATTTTAAAAATCCCGTAGGTATTATTTATCATTTCTACATGTTATCAATTGTTTCAATATCGGTCTCGTAATAATTATTATTTGAACAAATACCTCGGCTTATAGTTCTAAAAGGCAAGTACAGTGACTAAATGAGGTCAAACTATTAAGTCCGTTTAACAGTGAAGATAGCCCTAGATACTAAGCGCTTCATTCGACCTTATATGGCCTGGTTGGTATTGATATTTCAGGTTCCCACTCTCCAGTGCACACACCTCGTAAATCTGCGCTTGATTTGTAACTTACCTGGCGGGCCCCCAGCTGTTTCGGCCAGGTTTCGCGGACTACAATCGTTACACATCAATATCTATATCTAAATATAAATATACTCATATATGACGGTCTACAGCTAAGAATAAATCAGTCAACAGACTAATTTGATCCATCGGTCTTTTTTCCCAAGGTCGAAATTCCTGTTGCATGATTATGGGATGGACATAGGTGGAGAAGAACGTTCTTTGGACAATGCAAATCTGTTGGTGGCATAAGTTTAATTTTTGCATCAGCGCCCGCCTTAACACTAGACTTTTTAGGAATCTATTTCCACTGTCGCGTTTGTCTGTCTATCTGTTGACATAGAGCGGAAAACTACCGAACTCAATATGGTTTATAATGTAGTTCGACTAGTTTAATAAGAAAGGTTATATATACATTAGGTAATCCCTAAGTGAAGATATATATATAGACAATATGTATGTATTATAATGAATGACGGTAGGTATCAACCTTTATGCCGGCACATATAAGTATTATTTACACGCCTGGTACACGCCGTAGCTTCACTCCCAGATCAAATTACAATCCATCATTTGGTAACAAATGAGGGTAAACATGAAAACAATTTTCCCGGGAAAGATTACATCCCGGTCTCCCAGTTTATTACACCTAATCACGTGATCTGACAATAAACTATTTTCCCTTATATTATTCTTTCTTTACTTCGGGTCTTCACACTTTTTCTTTTTAATACTTGGAAAATGGTCGTGACCATTGATCAATGTCGAGATCCTCGTTACCAAAATCACGTTTATCATACATCACATTTGTCTAAGGTTGTACCTATACTTTTGTGATCAGAGCGACCTTATGAATATTTTTAAGACAATTAAATATGAGCCTTTTTTTCAGATACTGTAAGCACATTTCGGAACTGAATGCTCTGGTGCTTAGGGGCGAAATTATAAGAAGAACGTCGCGAGCCACACACGACGAATTACGGGCGATGGAGGGACGCGGGTTGAGTAATGCGACCGCGATTTATTATATTTTATATAATAAATTACACCTATGTTTTCTCCTACTTGGTGAAATCCAGTTAAGTTTCTGTCAGCAAGACTAGACAATAACTTTTCGACATTCGTTTTCTCGTGAAGGTAGGTATATTATGTATCTCCAATACCTACTTTCGACACAAGTAATCCTATCTATTGTTTTGCTATGTTTAAGAGTTATCATGACTATACATTTAAGAGCTCTCGTCGGCGTAGGTTTCTTAAGTTATCTCTATTTACGGCTGGAGAGATATTTTTTGCACTAGGCAAATATAACCACAAAGCGGGGCTCGAACCTGTGTCAAGCAAGTTACTATGTATAACTCTCACTTACTGTAGAATAGAATAGAATAGAATATTGTTTATTTGTATAACATGAGTGAACATATTGGTGTTGGGTTTTATTTAAGTGGCTACATGTTTTGCCATGGAGGCGTACAAATTGAGAGAACATGGCGATTACATTATTACCCTAGAACTTATTCTACTTATTATTACATTAATTAACTTAAAAATTCACTTATGTTGTAGTAACATTTACTGACTAAGAATTGGCGAAGTTGTTTCTTAAATAGGTTGACATTCAGTATTTTTATTTCATGTGGTATTTTATTATATATTATAGGCGCCATACCTACTATGCTTTTATTATGTAGGTAAGTACTTCTCGTCCTATGTCCTATATTTCCTTTCTCATTATAGGTGTGAAACAGCATATATATAGCAGATATAATATAGGTATGTATTTCCAAGGAATCCCGCAAGATGGCGTCGGCGCGCGACTCGATTTGTCAAAAGGAAGACAAACAACACAGAAATAGTTTCAGTTGACAAGTTTATAGCGGCGTCCCAGCGTTACGAAATTTTACTAGCAGCCAGAGGAATTGTATCCAGCCACTGTACTGGGAGAACGTGATGATATTCACATAATATACCATATACCTACTAAATATTATTTGGTATGTGGAAATTTCTCATGCAAAGTTCTTAACGACTTTCCATATGGATCTCTGATCGCCTTATCAGCTATTGATAGGTGTCTGTCGCCACTTCACCAGCACGTTTTCACATGCGTCTTTGAATTTCACCTCAGTGGTATACGTAGGTTTCATAACAGTGCTCTCATAAAACTGATGGTGCTACATCAGTTTATAGATGAGTCTAGGAATTAACCTGCATCGATTGCCAATATTGAAGATAACTAGATACCTAAATTCCATCGTATGTTAGTTAAATTATTGAGCTCGGGTAAATGCTAGATAGCATGCTACTTAAGGAAGCGGAGTGCCTACCTAATAATCACAATATATATACCTACTAGCTGATGCCCGCGGCTTCGCCCGCGTGGAGTTCGAAAAAGTAGCTTTGGAAATTTTCCTGCTATTATCGGTTCAGCCGCTATGCCGTGAAAGAGCATCATACATTATAATATATGAACTTTGAATTTTTCAGGACTAAAAAAAAAAGGAAATAAAGTAGCCTATGTCCTATTCCTAGATATAAGCTATCACCATTACAACTTTCAGCCAAATCGGTTCAGCAGCAAACTTACAAACTTTCACATTTATAATATTAATAAGATATGAATTTACTGCTACACAGTGCGTCAATAAAACCTTAAATAAATGTCAAAATGTATACAACGAAATCGTTATGTCAATAAAAATTTGTGATATACGTATTAAGCGGTCAGTAGCTTCATCGTCCTACGCAGATTAAGTATCGCCAATTAATATTGAACAGTCAAATGTCGATAGATAATTTAATAAAATTTATTTAACAATATTCATATGCTATTAGATAAAACTAGATACCTACAAAATAACAATAGGAGATCAGTGGAAGGCGATAAATATTAAAAACCTGTATGCTACAGTCGGCGCACGTATCTAGTTCCTCTGGATATTTGTCTAAGCAGATACTGCCAAGCGGGGGGATGATATTAGGCTGAGCGCACTTTTGCTACTTACTAAATCAAGATAACTTAAGACACACGTTGAGTGTCCGCTAGCTGGTGACATTTAAATTTTATTTTACATTTAACATTTAAAATCAAGATTAATTTATAGAACGCTTATTTAGGTATCTACCAAAGCTCTAGCAATGACAAATGAAGGCTAAATGTACATAGATTCATCGATATGTTTTTTTTGAAAATTACGGATCAGAAATGAGATAAAACAAATTTTAAATTTGAACGTAAACTCTAATGAACACTACCATGATTGTACACATTTTCATGGTAATGAATGCTACGTAGAGTACTAGCATTGATTTGAAAGGACTTACGTAATGCAGATAATAATTTAAGCAATGAAAATCGTTCGTACGATATAACACCATGGATTAACCTACTTAAAAGAATATCCACGACATCTGAGAGATACAGTCAGTCGCAGCGACAAATCGCAGGTGTCGCACATTTGTCGATGCCCTATAGAGGGTAGTACAAGTTACGCGGGCAAGAGCACAACAAGAATAATACAAAATGTTTTTCATTTTCTTTATGTCACCCTCGGCAGTCGTAAAGGCATTAACCGTGACCAAACTTTTGTTTGATACAGACGATATAAGTATGAGCGCACTGTAGCTTTTTACAAGCCTTCAAAATGTTACAAGTTGTTAGTTTACTTGCAAATGTGTTGGCAGTTACGCAGATTGCAAATTTACATGCAGCTTAAAATGTGATATGCTGTTAGCCTGAATATGAGGAAACAAAATTTTTCAGACGAAAGGAAATTAAATAAACATTATTCCTTTGTGCGATCTTCCCTTGTCAGTACAGTCAGTACATGACAAAACCAAATGAAAATAAAATATTATAGATATTTGCCTAGTATGTACCTACCTACCTACCTTAGTACCTATTAACTAAAGCTACACCAAGAAAACGATCAGTTAAATTTATTACATCATATTCCTAAAAACGTTAAGTAATTATTAGTATGAACATACCAAAATTTCACAGCAAATCACGCAACGAGGTCACTTTACCAACAAATTAACAATCTCAATTACTTTAAAACTACGGTGCGCTATCGCAACGGCAATGGACTAGCGACTGCCACCCGAAGCTACCTGTGGCTTGCCTCCTAATAGCCCGGTAATAATATTTTATGGCCATTACCTTTGTAAACACGGATAAAACGCTCTTACCCGACCTTACCCAGTAAAAAATGGACGACAATTGCGTTAACGGTAATTCCGTTTCAAAAATAGAATAAAGACGCCGAAAAAAACGTTGCACTTTTGAAATTGTATTTTAAAAATCGAACATTGTATTCTATTTTATCTTTGGAAATCAACTGTGTAACGAATTTTTGTTTTGTTCTTCAAAGGAGTTTATTATATCTTCTCATGGAGAAAGCATGATGCAATGACAAGGGTAACGTTCTAGGAAGTCTCCGGCGGGATGGGGATGTGCCAAAAAGAGATAAAGTAGTTTTATTGATCTATACGGACATTCGGGTGGCGCGAGTGTGAGTTGAATGAAAGGAAGATAACTTGCCGCCCCACGATCAGGTGTCCTTTTTTCGCCTGCGCCATTGTCGATGGTGGCATCCCTCTCGGGCCACGTGACCTAAGCAGGGTGTAACTCACCCTACGGCGGCCATAACTTACTCATAGCGATAGGCGGTACGGTCGCGAAAAACATGTCTGCATTATAATTTTTATTTTGTTTCAAATTAAAATTATTTCTGAACCAAATTTCATTATTATTTATTATTTACTAACTTTGCCCCGCGGTTTCGGTAACATCTGTGGATTTTTTTATCTGGAACTATACATATCTTTTGAGTTAATTCAGCTGATATATTTTTGTGCCAACTGTCGTCCAATAACGATTTTTTCCGTTTATGAGGAAATGAATCCTCAAACCTTTCATATTTATCATCATCATCATCAGCCCACTCTAGTCCACTGCTGGACATAGGCCCACCTTCATATTTATACCTAAGTAATATTAGGTGATACGGTATTGATCTTACGAAATTTAAAACTGATAAATTTCATAACAAAAACTTTTTGGTGTAAGATTACTTTTTTTTAATGTTTAAGAATAGAGCATAACTGGTATACATAATAAAAAATAAAAGATGGTACAAACTCATTTGTATCAAATGTGTATTAAGCACGTTGTACCTTACATCATGCTACACAATAAAAAATATGATACAGTAAGTCAATTATAAACTAAAAACATTAATATCATAACCATACCGGGAAACAACTTTTTATTTAGCGCTGTTCAGCCCAAATGTGCATGTCATAAATTACGCCGCTCCTTCACTATTTCTTTCTCTGTCTTGATTTATTTTTTGTCCCCCTCCCTCTTCGCTTTATTAACTGGCTCAATTCTCCCGAGTACACTATTGTATTGTAAAAATAAAATTAGAAATCTGTTGGTAAGAATTAATATTATAACGAATTTGTTTGTGTGACGTATATGATCTGATGGTAAAAAGAAAGAAAGTACTTTATTTTTTCCACGAAGGTTGCAGTCAAGAGTGCGGGAGTTCGAGTCCGCCTGATGGTAAGCGGTTACCGCCGACTACGGAAGTTTGTATAGCTCATACGTTGCGAATCCGGTGGAACTTTTCAGGATCGTAAGTAATTTGCGAGGATATTTGTTCCTGTTTCACTTTATAACTACTGAACGGGATTGGACGAATTTGACACAGAAATAGATAATTAGCGGGATGAATACATAGGATATATTTATATTTAATGAAATGTTTAATTCCAGAAACACTTGCAATAGAGTCAAAATTTTACGCGCATGAAAACGGACTACTAACTCGATGATTAGGTATAACGAAGCTTTCGGTAAAATTGTAATTAAAAATAACTTAAAAATAGAGCCGAGGTGGCCGAGTGGTTCGAGCAGTTGCCTGCGACGTAAAGGTCGCAAGTTCGAATCCCGACAGTACCAATGAGTTTTTCTGAACTTAAGTACAGTGATTAGTCCCACCACGAGCTTTACGGTGAAGGAAAACATCGAGAGGAAACCTGCATACGTCTGAGAAGAAATTCAAAGGCGTATGTATAGTCGTGCCTGAGTAACGGCGTTGAACTCGCCATCTGTCACGTTGGCACCTAATATACCCCTGGCGGAAAGTGGGTGTGTGGGTATTACCTATACACCTCTGCCTACCCCTTCGGGGACCCTTGTGGGAAGGCGTGAGGCTATATTATATATTATATTATTATAAAAATAACTTAAATAACGCACAGATAAACAAAATCCTAAATGCATAAACGCCGTTTTTAAAAAGCCTGCTAGGATAAGATACGAAATTACACTTATACTAACACAACATTATAATTAGTAGATACGTCTATAATAATTACCTATTCGTCAAGTATAAAAATAACATTATCCATACTTACTACGTATGTAGTAGGTACTCGTGTAAACATAACAAATCATGTGAGTACCTACTTACATACATTTATCACAAACAAATTCTGCTGAAACATCTGAGCATCAATAGAGCCGACATACGTGAAGTGGATCTGTTTACAAAATTAATTTGAAGTGCTGCTCAACAATCACAGCGTGAGGTGTGAACTATCGTAAATGTCAAACTTAACGACCAACATAATCGTAAAGCGGTCGTAAAACAAATAATTAGCCAGTTTAACAGAGCTCTTCGGCAAGATAAGTGTATTAGAGTCGATCGGAATGATCGTTCCGGTTAGACTTGGATACTACAAATTTGATAGAAATAAAATACTTTTTTTCTTTATAACTCAATTGTGTGAAACATGCGATGTTAAGCGATTACCGTTCCCACAAGGGTCCCCGAAAGGATAGGCAGAGTTGTATAAGTAGTACCCACACACCCAGTTTTCCGCGAAAGATATGTTTTAAGTACTAACATGACAGATGGCGAGTCTCAGAGCATTCATTATTCATACTCCTTTGAATTACTTCTCAGACGAATGCAGGTTCCTGTCGAGGTTTTCCTTTACCGTAAAGCTCTTGGTTTGAGTAGTCACTGTACTTTAGTTCAGAAAAAGTCATTGGTACAGTCAGGATTCGAGCTTGCGATCTTTGTGATGCAGGCAACTCGAACAACTCGGCCACCACGGCTCAATATTTGTATTCCGATAACCAAGTTTGATCTTTTAATTAATACCTACTGATTAAATATCTTCACACCATTATAATAAATTCAATAATCGTTCACATGATTTATTAATATTTTCTTTAATTTACGTCGCTTAATCCACAATGCCAATTACTTATTATGTTCCCGCAGCGCCATCTCTTGGGGAGTAGGATAATAGGTATTGGGAATCGATAGCTTGTATGATTAATATTAACTGTATATATTACTAACCAAGAATCTACCAATGCTTTTATGATCAATAGATTTATAAAATATGTTCGGCTTAAAAATTCCAATTAAAAAGACTAAATTAAAATTAATATTCGAAATCAAAACGCCAAATACTTAACTGAGAGAAAATAAAGACTCAATTCAGCATTGAAGCATCATCATATAGAAACCTGGCACCGACTTGAATGGAGCTTTATGGCGTCATAAACCACCACTTGTGGTAATAAAATAATTCCCATAAAGTCAACAGCTGATCGCTATGATTACTCACAATACGACCGAACTCATAATTTTACAGCCAATTTACAAACAATAAAAGTCGCCCTCTTGTCTTACACGCCCATCCACCCTCTGATTTCCCAATGTTACAAGGCCGAACGCTACGCTACTATATTGCTCGCAACTTTTATAACCTCATAAAAACATTCTCCAAACTTGTGGAATCACTCGCAAAGTTGCCAATAGATGGCGCTGATTTTTCCAATGACACGTGGCGTCATCTGTAAGCGAATAAGCGAAGCTTTTTATGAGTCATTTGAGGTCTTCACGTCGTAAAATAAATACTTTATGGGCTCGGTTGATGCCGCTAGTAAGGCACTGCAGAACTTTACGAGGCGCGCCGTAGCGATGAAGATATATAAACACCAGTAAGGTAAGATACAACTATGAATGGAAATGGAAGTAAGATATATTATGATATATTTAAATGAGGCAATTAAGACTTTTTATACTACATGTCATGGAAATACATACTATCCTATTATCTTTAGCTATTTTATAATAGAACAAATATCTTATAGTCTAATAGTTGTTAATGTTTCATTATTTAACAATAGATTTAAATTTAATTCGTAAATTTTACTACTGTATGCATACATAAGGTATCGAAAAAATAAAACTAGAGGTTGATATGTATAACAATATTGAGCATGTTGAAATGTGATAGGTTCAAACTGAAATAACAATGGTAAAGAATTCACAGTGGATATTTTCAGAAACTGCCGACAACATGAAGGGGAATTCAGAAGTGTATTGTCGTGTTATATGAAGTGGCTCGCAATATACGAACTGTAAATTGCATCACAAACATCGCTCGGCCCGCCCGCCACAGGGATTTGATATACTTGATTAGTACCAAAAAGCTCCGCATAAGCTCGCGGCGCTGTTGTTCTACTATAGCGACATCTTGCCACGGGTGCTTGAACTAACTTCGACAAACACTCCTATTGGAACCATTCATTTTATTCGTAAATAATTCTTATTTAATGTTATAAGATTGGAGTAAAGACATGGTTCATTTAAATACATTGTGTTTGGACACTTGAACCTCAAATTTAATAGAATCGAAGCGAGATAACATTCGGTAATGAGTTGGCTTTTTATATTCGCAATACATGACTCGGTAGATGGCGTTACCGGCATTTAATTGCATCAGAGAACAACAGCATTCAGTCGTTATAATTGTTCTTTTACATTTTTCAGTTTTAATTATATCAAAATGGTACTATTAAGATATTGAAATAAACTACATGAAACCAGTTTAATCCGGTAGCATCCAGTCCGCAAAGGCCATTCTTGTCTCTTCCTGCCATTTCAGCTATCCTGGTCATAATAGGTATGTAAAAATACATTGCTGTTTTAACTATACAGCATAGATAGCTACAATGAAGATACAATGAGCCTACTATTACAAAAACGTTGCTATTAAAGCTTGGGCATAAAATGACTTTATATATTAATCCAAAACAAATACTTCAGTACTGCTTTGAGAATTAGGTATTAGCAAAATCCACCAGTAACAGACCAACTCTAATCTAGTGACCCGGTCCCTTGCATATAAATTCTGTTTCAAAAAGTTAGATATCTATGCGTAATTATAAGAGGCGGGAAGAGTGACAAATCCCCTTATAAAACAACAGGGAAATAATTCCGGGCATAAATCCTGCTCGCAGTGTGAATAGAATAGCAATTATTTGGTTGAGTTGGCCCTCTCGGTGTCCTACTAGTGGTCGCCAAAGTCGAGTTAAACTCGAGTTAAACGGAGAGTTAAACGGTAACCGCTTAGCATCAATCGGGCAGTATTCCTGTTAGCTACCAAAAATACGCAAGAAACTCTGGGTTTTGTGCAAGGGGAATACAAATAGGTATGAAAATGATACATATGTAGGAACATAACACGTGGAGTCCCTCACGGAGTGGGCAGATAAAGTAGAGCGCCACATCTCTCTAATGAACAGACTCTATCTAGTACACTTCGCTTCATCTACATTCATCGGACTCTTCATATGTGCTCAAAGGCTTTGAGTAGTACTCTTGTAGGTTCTCTTGACGATTACATTCTTGAGTATTCGATTGGTGGAAATTATAGCTAGCTAGGTAGATATTTGTCAGATAATAAACTTTATTGGATTTGGACAGTTTGAATTATTACACCGATAGGACTATGTTCGAAATACAAATTAGAAAGTAATAAATTAAGAAGTGAAAATAATGTGAGAATCGCGTGACTTCTACACTAAGTACTACCAAAATATACACCTCCAAAATTGCCAGTTTTGTGAGAACCGCCCCACACAGCTACTGTGTAAGCTTTCTAGGGCCGAAAGGGTTACTCGTAGTAATCCAGGGGTCTAGTCAAACTGGTCAGGCTCTGGTCGGGCATGTGAGAGCCCGTTATGTTGTTTAATTAACATTGTCACGTCTTACGTTTTCTAAGGGTCGTTGGCACTAACATTAACATTACCACAACATCGGACAACAAGAGCCGCAGTGGCCGACTAATCTATCAAAACAAAGGCGGCAGATCCGAGCTTCGCTCTATAGTGATTCATCTCATCATCACCACGAGCTTCACGATGAATGATATAATAGTAAGGACACCTCAAGAAATTTAACAACGTAGTTAAAGTAGCGATGCTATGAAATAAGTAGATAAATCTCTAGCGTAAATGACGTGTAACACCTCTGCCTAACCCATCGGTATCCCTGGTGGCATGACGTGAATATAAATATCAAAGAACAATATTCAAAATGTCTCTGAACAAACCTTTAAGAGCGTGTTCTTATTATCTTGCAAATTTTTATAAAGTTTGAGTTTAATATTACGAGTACCATATATGTACGAGTACCACTTGTTTATATATATGTATATATATTTTTTTTTTTTTTATTTTATTTTATTTATTTGGGTTTACCAACAGTTATTACAGAGATACATGAATTATATACAAATATAAGATTAAAAACAATACTGCACAACCAATTACAGGTAAACACAACATGCAAAGCGGACATCATAACATAATAATAAGTGTATTAAAATATAACAGAATTGATTAACGATAGTAGCAGTAATTTAAAGGTAGTACTTGGATAGTACTAGAACTATCAAGGTTTGGTGATGGCTTTTATGTATGAAGCTCATATTATATTTATGCTAGCTCATTAATAGTTAATATATACATATTAACTATTAATACGACAAGAGTACTGAAAACCGGCAACTAAAACTAGTCTCCCCCGTGAAGGACTTGGCCCGTGAAGTGATTCGTATGTTCGTATGTAATTCGAAGGGATCTTAAAGGAAAACATGATAATAACAACCAGTTAATTCAAAACAGCCGTAATTCAGATGAAAAGTAAATTACACGTGAAAACGCCAACCCCTTTAATCAACCCTAAAACAATACCACGGAAAAGGAATCTTTCCATAAAGAAACGCGGATGGGGATAAATTAGCGTATATCTCTGCCAGAGTGATGGGGGTTCGGAAGGCCCGTGCAACAAAAACTTAGGGTTCAACCCTTCCTGTTTATTTACTTTGGAACACCCCGCTTCGTTCCACATTGATAGAGTTTTTTATTTAACCCGCGGAAGCTCGCGGATCTAATATGGCCACCTTGTCTTACATAAGGTCTTTAAGCAGATATTTAAAGAAGAGTTAAATGAAATTCGGCCCAGAGATAGATTTTAAGTTGGACAACACTCATAAATAACACAAATTATATGTTAAATTAGAGTAAAAAAATCTTCTAATAGGTACAATAAAATTAGGTGTCCGCCACCGGCGGAGCAAGTTATATCCTACTCCATCTGAGGTTGTATTCCCCAGATTGAGGCACATCTCTTCTCAGAAAACTACTGCACCTGGTTGGAACTCGTGACAATGGGTATATTTCAATATGTCCATTGGAACTGTATTGGTATTCTGAACGTACACGTCCCGGCAGCGATTTGGAATTTATAGACATTTTCTTCTACAATGAGGTTAACAGAAGGATACAGGTAGAGCTTTGATGTAACTACTTATATTACTATTTGGCATACATAAAGGTATTCAACAGTTGGTATACTTCTATTTGTAAACAGTTAAACAATGAAAAAAAATTTTTTTGTATTGTCTCTCGTAGCGTGAGTTCAGGGAACTTTTGCTACTTATCCGGTCAATGGCGACACCTAGGCCTCCAGCCAGGCACTTTAGTACTAAGCAACACAGCTAAGGGCACCCCCTGTGGGGTACGAACCTCGGCTTAGGGCGTTGCTGGATCGCGAGCAAGGGAGCTGGGCTGGACTGGAAATTTTATTTTAATATCATTTGGGGGCGGGATTTGCGCGTCTGGCGCGAAAATATTTCTTTTTAAATAATAAAGACTGGCAAACAAGCATTGGGCCCACCTGGTTGGTTACCGTAGCCTGAAATTTTCTGTGTGTTCAGGTAGATTCGAGAATAGATGGCGCTGCGATCATGGTCAGGAAATTTTACTATTTCACCCGGGCAAAGCTGGGCGGGGCAACTAGTTTATGTATATATTTATTATACATATATATTTTTTGAAAAATAAGTTAAATTGTATTTTACGCGTATATTATTTTGAACTAAAAATACACTTATGAATGCGTTATTTGTAAAGCTATTTTGTTTGGTAAAGGTAGCAATTACTTATGTTCGTATACAGTAGGATTGGGGATCACCGTATCCAATTCTAAAGGGTAGGCAGAGTTGTAAAGGCTCTTGTGGTAGCACTTATCTTACAGAAAAAATATACATCCTGTACAGTACCGAAATGCTACATTGTCCCACACTTACCTAAGTAAGTTTATACAGGGTGCAACCTCAAAGGCGCTCTCAATTCCCCCGTTAGCTTAACAAGCTTTATCTAAAGTTAAGCGTCGTTATCTGGAGACGCCGCGGCGGGTCGTATAAATACTTGATTGCCAAATTAAAATTACAACAGCAGTTAATCAGGCGCGCCCTTAGTTAAACCTTCGTTTACATAGTGAGAAATGCAGGTGTAGAGTGCAGACGTGCCCTGGCTCTATAAATAGGTGCGATTGGTATAAATCACTGCGAGCGCATGCGCAGTTTGTACACTCAATTAACTACTGCGATTTCAATTAAAACGCCTCTTGAATTTACGGCGTTTCTAATTTATACACTTTTGCCATTCGGGTACCTACATAAGGAACTGTTGCTTGTTGCTTCTTGTACAAAAGACTGTATAGTGAATAAGGCGATTATCCCCGGACTAGCTGCGATCTGTGGTTTTACCCGCGTAAGATTAAATTATTCTCTCACTGAGATAGTATCCTCACGCCTTCCCACAAGGGTCCCCGAAGG
>JACCPG010003859.1:0-15725 GCA_016069955.1 Drepana arcuata
TTAACGCTAACAATGTTTGCTGGAAGCGTTGTTAATCAACCTATTACCATAATGAGGTACCAGCTGTTCGCCCACCACGAGGCCATAAGGTACGGCGTCATTTATCTGATAATGTTGACTCATAGTACAATATCATTGCTTATATCGCAAAGAAAAAGTAAATAAACTTGACTTTCTTGTACTTAGACCGTATTCTCACTCCGTTGTAGATCAAAAGCCTTGTCCAAACTCGCTGGTATTGATATCTTCGGAGATAATATCAGCAAATTTAAAACAACCCTAATAAATTTTTATGATACAGATGAAAAAGAAATTTAAATGCCTTACATTCGTGTATCTGTGTATGTGTATATATGTGTGTGTGTGTGTGTGTGTGTGTGTACACCTACAATTCTTTTTTTTTATATTCTTTATAATATGTTCTTAGTTTCTTAGTTTTTTATTTCATTTTTTTTTATTATTTTAAGCTTTTTTACTTAATTCTTGTAGTAGTTATGGTTACCTGTAATTGGGTGGACACTTATGTATGTTTTATTATGGCATATTCTGTTAATATTAAGGTGTTCTTACCTGTTGGTGATCCAAATAAATAAATAAATAAAAGATTTCTAGCACCATTAGATAAAATTCTACTTTTATACACATAATACGTTTGATCTAACTAGGTCCGCATTTTGTTTAAGTTTTTTTATATCCTCAAGCCTTCCCACAAGGGTCCCCAAAGAGGAAGGCGGAGGTGTATAGGTTGTAACCACACACCCACTTTCCGCCAGAGATATATTTTAGGTGCTAACGTGACAGATGGCGAGTCCATCGCCGTTACTCATACATACACCTTTGAATTGCTTCTCAGACGTATGCCGGTTTTCTCTTGATGTTTTCCTTCACCGTAAAGCTCGTGGTGTGACTGATCACTGTACTTTACATCAGAAAAACTCATTAGTACAGTCGGGATTCCAACTTGCGAACCTTGTGTCGCAGGCAACCACTCGAACCACACGGCCACAACGGCTGTATCCATAAATGTCCTGTATTTTAATTGAATATAGGATAAGTAGGGATTTCAATGTGTGTTTACCCAAGGGGCCAGACAGAAGCTGTACATATTAAAATACAAAACAAACTCATCTCCACCTCGCTAGGATATCAAGTTTAACGTGTTTGAACAACTATTAGTCGGGCTTCATCTCGGACTATTACTCAGGGGTAACAAAGTTTGCAATATCCAACTTCCTAACTAATTTAGTGAAGGTGGAAACATGTTTCTTAGATCATACGTAGAGGACTTACGAACGTCAAAGTACTCGCTACCGGCGAGCATTGATAAAAAGGCTAATGAATGTGGCCGAAGCAAGTGTCTGTAAGTCTAGAGACAATTGGCGCCGTACTCTCTCTGGCGTTCCCCTGAGCGACTCGGCTTGATGATTTTTCTTTATACCACTAAGGTGGCAAACAAGCACTAAGCCCGCCTAATGGTAAGCAGTTACCGCCGCCTATGAACGCTTGCAACACCAGGGGTATTGCTCGGGCGTTTGTCGACCCTGCTGGCATCTTTTCACACCCTTCTTGAAGAATTGCATGTGCATGGGTAAAACTTTAACGGGGAGTTAAACAGCCTGAGCGAGAGAAATTACTATGAAACTGCGTAGGTAGGTAGGATTCCAAGGTATGTAGACCCGGCAATAGCGAGAAATACGGTGGTAGAAGGTAGTTTACACGTATATATGCCAAGTTTGTTTTATTTTCGCTTATAAAAAGATCAGATAGAAACAGTTGCTACCGTTACAGCTTTAAATCAAGTTTTATGGCCAAAAAAGTGACTTTCTCCGCAAAAAAAGTCTACTTCCGACCCTTCGGCCCATTGAACATCTGACGAGGTGAATGAATCCTCATTATTGGGGTGATATAAAATGTAGTCCGCTTGTAAACTTGTAGCGAACAATTACATTCCGGCACACATCTGTCGGCGCTTAGACAATCACGATATGTCAGGCGATTTTAAAATCCAACTCAAATGTTTTGATACTTTTACGAACGTAAAAAAACTTATCGTTTAAGCAAAATAAAATTATGTCTCTTTATTGATGTTGACCAATATTTTATTAAACATACCAATGTATTAAAATTTTGATATGACTATCATATCTACACTGCTTTCAGATAACAAAACAAAAACAAAAAGAAAAGAGAGCCTTAAAACCTACTGCTTATCGTCTATGTAAACAGAGAAATACATTCTGCCTTCACACTTATGGCATACCGTGAATACCTTGTCTATGGAAATAATTTTATTTAAATTATTTCGATGAGTCCAAGTTTTGCAATTATGGCACTGAACTAATAAGAAACGGTTGATGTGCCATAAAGGTTTTGATTCCTATGAATTTTTCAACACTATGACAAAATAATTAATTTGACTCTCATTTTATATTCCAGCCGGTAGTAAGAAAGTACTACAAAGTATCAAAGTGTTTCACCCCTCACACACTCTTCACGACAGCTGCAGGGCGCGCACGCACCCGCCGCGGCGCGCATTCATACGGTAATGTGCCGCCTTTTAATTACGCACGTTGATAAATCTGCGCAGGCGCGTGTCCCTACGCGCGTGCCCGCCGCCTTATGCTGTAATAATACTAATAACGTGTTAAAATTCCGGGCCCTTCAATTCGCATTTTTTGGGCTCTTTATAAATGTTGGCCCTGTTGGTACATAATTAGCTATACCTGTAACATTACAAAGAAGTAAACTTTAATTGTTTTTTGGGAGAACCAAACGAAAGTTACACTATCGTTGTCAAAAAGTAGACAAATTTAAATATAGTAAAACGTCCTTAGAGATTTGCCGATGTATATTTCGATCACGACAAATCCAAGGTAATTTGAGGGAAGCTCTTATGATATTTTGAACATAGCAACACAGAAGTTGGGTAAATGTAACCGAATCGATAATTTAGTCAAGTAAGCCAATTTTCCTACATATAAAGAGATTGGCGGTGGCGATTGAAGCAAAAATGATAACCAAAATACTTTTAAGTTCTTCATTCTTCGTAGACAGAAAATTTACACCATGACACCAATTGTGGATATGTGCATAAATATACATATTAAATTAACAACCTATAATTCTAATTATACCACTCGAAACGGTATAATGAAGTGAAATTGCCGATAATTATGTTTCACATTTCACCGGGAGTAAATCAAAGCTGGCATTTAGGGGACGCCATTTTCCACGACACGGGACACACGTGTGCTAATAACCTGTGACATTCCACTCATTACTACCCCACATTGATTATAACAGCACGCAATGTACTTGCAATTTGAAAACTAAACTAAAAACATACGTGGACATTAGACAAAAAAAGTTTGTTGTAAGATACTGGCAATATATACAACTGGACTAATTCGATAAAAAAAAAACAATACGGTTTTAAATTATTTTCCAAATTTTATATCTGAATGAATTCTCATATTCAAACTTATATAATCGGACGCCATAATGACTATCATTTTTAAAACCATAAACGTTCGATTAATGGAATCGGAACATCTGTTTTTAATTAAACAATTCAGTATGTTTGATTGTTATCTGTGAGGGGTAATGAATGTTAATGCTCGCTTTTTTTCCTAATTAAAAGAGTAAGTTTAATATTATTAGGATAACTTAAATCTTGCAAATTGGAACAAAACCCAAACATTACCGTATATTAAAAAAAATATATTACTTTACATTTGTATTTCATAGCAACATTAATACCTATACATAATTTCATCATTAAATGTGGATTTCTTGAGAAAAATAATTAATTAAGTTATTATTGTAATCAACGCTCAAAGTTACAGGCGAGAACAAACAGAATAAGTGACGAGCAAATTTTTTGACTAAATGACCTTGATGTTACTTAATCAACTATTTATTTTTGACCTTTACCATTGTTATCCCTAATACTTAGTTCAAATAAATCGTAAAAGGACAAAGTTGGTTATACATTCACGTGTATACTATTAACTATACGAAAGTCTATAGTCATGTACCATGTTGTGGTTAGTGAAAAAATAAACTAAACTAGGTTTCTAGTTTAAAGAGAGTTTAGAAGATTCGTCTCATATATACGGAGCAATTAATAAAGGATGAATTCAGTCGAGCGTCGCTGGACTGAATATTATGATTTTTTTGTGTGTGTTTTTGGATGGTCTCCATTTAACTGAGCACAATAGCACTGCCACCTACAGTAATATCGTGCACCGTAATATTTACACCCAAGCGAATCTGGACGAGACAACTAGTATTATATACAAAATATTTATAAATAATAATAATATATCCTCACGCCTTCCCACAAGGGTCCCCGAAGGGGTAGGCAGAGGTGTGTAGGTAATACCCACACACCCACTTTCCGCCAGAGGTATATTAGGTGCTAACGTGACAGATGGCGAGTCCATCGCCGTTACTCAAGCACGACTATACATACGCCTTTGAATTTCTTCTGAGATGCAGCGTATGCAGGTTTCCTCTCAATGTTTTCCTTCACCGTAAAGCTCGTGGTGTGACTAATCACTGTACTTAAGTTCATAAAAACTCATTGGTACAGTCGGGATTCGAACTTGCGACCTTTGCGTCGCAGGCAACTGCTCGAACCACAAACACACAAAATATTTTACTTCTACATATATTTAATAATTTTAGTGGGTACTACCTATACACCTCTGCCTACCCTTGTGGGAAAGCGTGAGGATACATATATTATTTAAAGACAAAACCGCGGGTAGAACTGTATACAAATACAATATGAGTTGATCAAAGAGTGCTCTTTAAATAACATGTCAGCGGCAAATGGACATCCAAGAGGCTGAATCAATACATTACACAAAGATTTGATATCTGCACAAAGCCGAGGTTGACGGGCAAAAATGTCTTTATAAATCTGATGGGATGGACCGACCATGGAAGCTATTAGTTTAACTCCCTCGTGACCTGCGCTGCGAGTAGGGTGACTAGGCTATGAATTTAATTTGGGATATTACTTGTTCTATATTAAATTATTTGTTTAACACTATATTAAACTTTATAAGGTGTTAGATGAGATTTAAAAAGTTTTATTCCTGATCGATTTATTATTTAATATATTAATAATTGACGAATAATTATTTACCCAAACCATATCGACAGTATTGATAATCTTTACACCCATGTCTACCATACTTTACATTTATGACATGCTGTGGAATGAGCTCCCCGTTGAGGTTTTCCTTGGAGAGTACAGCATGGAGTTCTTCAAGAAGGGTGTGAAAAGATTCCTGCAGGGTCGGCAACGCGCGAGTGATACCCCTGGTGTTGCAAGCGTCCAGGCAGGTGGCGGTAACCGCTTACCATCAGGCGGACCGCATGCTTGTTTGCCACCCAAGTGGTATAAAAAAAAAAAAAAAAAATGCCCATACAATTCTTCTTATAACTGAACCACGTCACAATCTTTATAGGCCAGTTAAAAGCGTACCTCGTTGCTTTAAAAGTACTGTTTAAAGTAAATTTTCTTTTTGAAAAACTAATTGGGGCCCGCCGGTTTTAATGACGCAAAAAAACCTTATTTCTGGAATAACTATCTATTTGGTACAAATATTTCATTATTCGGTTATATAATATTTCATTCTATTCGGTTCAGTATATGTACAATAGTAGACCTCACTCACATTCTCGGAAAAAGATGTACAGAGCTCGAACTAGTCCGGTAACATACGCCTGAACAGTCCATATGTCCGAGGGAGAGCATATCCACAGTCACCCTACAGAGCGGAGATTGTAAAAGTAAACTGTGTGTACACCAGTGGCGGAAGTGATGTCCGGTAGCCGGCCCACCTCTTGGACGCACTCGATCTATGTACCTGAGGTTTGCCTTGTTGTGTCCACTTGGTATATCCTCACAGAATATTTCACATCAAATATGCATTTATAGGTAAATCACCGAACTACTCCAACTTTAAACGGAAGCTACATTATATTATCATCCCTCTCTTGACACGTGTGGCAAAGTGATAAATCCGCTATTCGGTTAATAATAAATAATCGGCTTTAGGTTTACCTAACAAATCGGCAGGCATGAAAACAAGTAGTACTTACATAAATAGACGTCGCAAATTCAGTCGCATGTTTTTTTTGTATCATGTTAATGTGACAGTGATTAATGACGCCAATATTAATAATAATAATATATACCCACCTGACACATGAACTGTCCATCGCCGTTTCTCAATGACGACTATACATACGTCTTTGAATTTCTCCTCAAACGTATGCAACTTTCTTCTCTTTGAGAGGAAACTATCCTCTCAATGTTTATTCGATGACTAATCATTTTACTTAAGTTCAGAAAGACATATTGGCACAGTCAGGATACGAACTTACTCGAACCACTCGGCCACCGCGGACCAATTTATTTCTCAATCCTACTAATTAATGTTAAATGCGAAAGTTTATAACGCCAGAACGGCCGTACGGAATTGGATGAAATTTGGCACAGATATATTATAGAGCATTTATGAGGAGACTGAAGAATGTAGACGAGGCGAGAGAGGTATGCAAGTCTAGAGAGAACTGGCGCTCTATTCTCTCTGCCTACCCTGTTTTGGACTAGACGTGATAATATGCTTATGATAATTATATACATCTGTAAATTTTATTCCATAAATATGTCCACGCGGCATAGCTAGTCAATATGTGGTCAAATTAACTTAGCGTCCGTTGATCTCCATAGAAACAGTAAATACAAGGTGACGGGGTTCACACAAGCCGGAAGCGAGGCAAGCTGCAAAGTGGCCTCCGCCCCCGACATAATGTGTACAAAGATCGTAATGAATGTAACAAATCTATTGTCATCGGCCAACTAACAGCCAAGCAAAATTTAACCCTATTACTTTACTGATAAGGTATTCCGAGTATAATTTAATGTTAGCATACTAGTTGAGGATGGCTAGGGGTGTCCCTGTGACGTCAGCACATTGAGTAAAGTTCCGTTGGCGTTATGTTACGCGGATACGTTTAACGCATCATTGCGCCCTGAAAGGTGTCCAAAAGTGAAATGTTTGGATCTACTGTTGACACACATTCAACAACATTATCGTATCACAATACCACGTGACCACATTATTAACCGAATTTTAATTGCCAACATAAAGATTGCAAGTTCGAATCCCGACTGTACCAATGAGTTCTTCGGAACTTGTACATTGATTAGCCACATCATGGGGTTTGTGGAAAACATCGAGAGAAACCTATATACGTTTATAGCTGTAATCTGTCACGTTGGCACCAAAACTATATCTACGATGTAAAGTGGAAAATGGGAAATTGCCGGGAGTTTTAAGCATAGTTAGGTAGGTTTTAATTGTAGGTTTAAGCATTAATGGCTTAAAACCTTAGTGGTCTGCAAAAAATTGTTATTCTAAATTTAAATACAATTATTTATCACACCAACTGCATTACAAGTAAAGCAATCTCTGTTAACAAGCCTGCTTACTTAATAGAGGAGAAAGATTACAAAGACTATTGTATAGTCGTGCTTGAGTAACGGCGATGGAGTCGCCATCTGTGACGTGGGCCCTAATATACCTCTGGCGGAAAGTGGGTGTGTGGGTATTACCTATACTCCTCCCTCTGCCCACCCCTTCGGGGACCCTTGTGGCGGTCCCCCCTGTGAAGGCGTGAGGATAAAGATAACAAAGATGTATGTGCCTCAGAATCGGCGTCACAGCCACCTACTGTCACATTCTACTACCTATCTACGGGGAAAACTTGGTGTTATTTCACTACTGCGAAATGTAACATACCGTACTATAGACATATGTTAGTTATTGCTGCATTATTTATTGCTCTTCAGCTCCTATGTAAGTTAACACTTCTAATTAATACCTTCTATATACTTATTATTATACGAAATTTTTTTTATATTAAAAAGAAAATAAAAACTTTGTAAACTCTGTAAACGTACATACATACATACATATCATCACGCCAAGTCCCTAACGGGGTAGGCAGAGAGTATAGAGCGCCAGTTCTCTCTAGACTTACATACCTCTTTCGCTTCGTCCACATTCATCAGTCTCTTCATACATGCTCGTCGGTTTCAAGTACTCTTAACGTTCCCGTCCTTCAGAGTCCGATCTATTTGATCCAGGTAGTTGGAACGTGGCCTTCCTCTGCCTCTTCTTGCACACACTTTTGCTTTGTATATCTGTTTCGTCAATTTTCTTCACTCATCCTTTCTATGTGTCCAAACCAACGTAACATGCCTTTCTTCATCTTTACAATCACGCCCTCATTCACGCCAGTTGATTTGCGAATCTCTTCATTGCGGATTCGATCTAATTATTATTCTGTAAACGTAATTCGTATTATTGTAAAATGTTCCTAGAATATCTACCTTTATGTAGGTAATGGCAACATTTCTGACAGCTTCAGATATATCACAAACATCCACCTACAAACCATGTAAATAGTAGTCAAGAACTCAAACAAACTACAGTATACATTCATATAGGTGGTCAGGATATATACATACATAGTTACATACATATGTGTACATATAACTCAATTGCTACCTGGCATCGACTGCGTGTACGCATCCGTGCTGTCACTGTGGAACAACACATTGACATACACACACATATAAAGTAGATAAATATAGAGCTCTTTTAAAGTCTTCGTACATACATATTACGTAAATGCCTAAATGCCACGTGCAGGCCGTGTTGTTAATTTTCACGTAGAGAGTAGGGTGTCGGGCGCTCGAGGCGTGCATTATGGTGTAAGATTACCTTATGGGCTGCACTATGCACATTTCACCTCAGGCACAATGGTTGTTATTGCGTTTTCTATGAACACATATTGTATCTTAGTTGGCAACGTCCTCATATATATAAATAAAAAAAGTGGTTCGAGTAGTCGCCTGCAACTCAAAGATTGTAAGTTGGAATCCGAGATTGTACCATTGAGTTTTTCTGATTTAAGTACATTGATTAGTCACAACACGAGCCTTACGGTGAGGGAAAACATCGAGAGGAAGCCTGCCTACGCTTGAGAAAAATTCAAAGGGGTATGTATAGTCGTGCTTGAGTAATGGCGATGGACTCGCCATCTATCACGTTGGCACCTAAAATAGCTCTCCGGCGGAAAGTGGGTAAATGGTACTACGTATATACCTCTGCCTACCCCTTCGAGGAACCTTGTGGAAAGTTGTGAAGATATATACATATAAATATAGTTATTACGTTCAATACCCAGAAACTTGTATATACATATTCATACGGGAAGGCGTGAGGATATATTATATTATTATATAATAGATAGTATAACAGATAGTATATATATATATATATATATATATATATATATACTCTATTATTTCAGCAATAATTTCAGTAATATTTTGATTAAAATATTGTTTACAAATAACTGATGAAACAGCTCTCCGTGTACCTAATTGTTATTTAGACGTCGAAACCGAGTTTATTATTAAAAGGAGAGATAATTAAATTAAGCCAGTTTCTTTGACGCCTTGGCCGGTACATATTTTTATTAAGGGCTCTGCAATACTTCAAGCTGTCATAGGGCGAAGCCTTCAGCTATTTTGTTATCGATAACCTTTTTTGTACACTATGCATTTCATAGACTACTTTTGTTCAACGTGAAGTGTCAAGCGGTTGAAATTACGGGGTTGCAATCCTTTACTACCGGTGATTTATACTACTTAAGTGCCAACGTGACAGAAGTAGAATCTGTCACCGATACCGTAAAACATACGTTTGAAGGCAGACATCAAGACAAAGGTCTTGATGTTTGTCTTCGCCTGATAGATATATAATTATGGTATATCTCTACTGTATAGTAAGTAAGTTAAAGTAGGATATATTATAAAATAATCATTATATCGATATCGATTGTCCGTCGGCGAAGCAGATTTTTCCTGCGCGAAGGTGTCGAAGTTTGAAGTCGGGCGTAATTACTGGCACGAGCCTCCCGGGACTTCATAATCGAGCCAATTATGTGGAACCAATAAACAAGGCGTAATTAACTCGAGCACTTTTCACAATTTATATTAACAGATGTTTCATAATGTTACTTTTAAAGTAATATTAAAAAGAATATTACATTTTCTTGAGGCAAAAAACAGTGTAAAAATAAGCCTCATTTTTAATTACGTTTTATTTTTTTATGTCTAACTGAAGAGTTGAAGGAAGTGAGTTAGAATTTCCACCTGAAAGCTCTCACGCTACCACGCTCTTACAACCACAGGATGGGACATACGTGGGTTCGTTTTTTATTATTAAAATGATATTGTAAGATATAGCTATGAAGCATCCCATAACATCTTATAGTTACTTTTTAAAAGGGTAACTAATCAAACCTTACATCACAAAATCAATATTCTTTTAATATAATATGCAATATGTTTTATATATATATATCTATATAATATTTTTATACTACATATTAATATGCTCCGTTAAAATATTTTTAATAATCGGGTTCCGTAGAGGACCCAGTCCTTTATCTAAGCTTGCATGGGAATACATATCAAACACGTAAGGATACTACGTAAGGGATCATTGTATTATTATTCTGCAGGATAATTTTTAGAATCGTCAGGCAGTCTGTCATGGGGTAGAGAGAGAGAGAGAGTAGGGTGCTAGTTCTCTCTAGACATCTTTCGCATTCACAGTTATCAGTCACTTCATGCACGAAGTGCCGTTAGGTATAAAAATACTGCATAAAAACTCGCCTTTGCCCGGTTAAGTAGCAAAAGTTCCCGATACTCACGCTACGAGAGACAATAAAAAAAAATTATATATTTCAGGTGTTATTTTAAATGAAAATTTTGTTTGACCAAACGCTATACGAAACAGTTTTACCCAAAGAGTTTATATAAGCTTATATAAACTCTTTGGTTTTACCTAATGCGCTTTCCACAGTTTTGACTTTCTTATAGATTTTAATCGAAACAATAATGAATGAAATACTTTTATGTAAGAGTGTTTCGTAGCCGTCGTAGGAACGATAAGATCTTTTCAAAGTCACAGCAAACTATGTAAATAAAGGTCGCGACAAGTTTCCACACGAAAGACTATACAAAGCGTTAATAATTACCGCCAACGTGCTTGGCTGTATAATTCCATAATAACAATCGCTCCATTAATATCACAACAATCGCTAATTGTTAGTGACGCGGAAATTATTTGAAATGCGTCATATTAGCAACCTGGCATAATTATTACAAAATATTAACCTGAAACATACCTCGTGAGGAAGGCGGTGTATTAAGTACCTATGAATGTGGAAATTATTGTAAAAAGGTTGTAAATGCGGCATTTTAGCAACCTGGCATAATTATTACTTAATATATTAAGCACACACCGACCTCGTGAGGAACTCGGTGAGTTAGTATGAAAGTCTGTATGTACTATTACTTTGGTAGATTTTTTATCTGCAATGTATGCAGTATAAGTAATCCAGGTAATAATATATGTCTATTTTTAACCAATTCCATTCAGCAGGTTTTGCAAAGAGTAACAAACATCCTTACTAAATTCGCATTTCTAATATAATTAATAACTGACATGTTAAAATGCACGCTGTAAGCTAAAATATTGCCGCTGCATAACATCCAGTATATATATTGTCTATGTTTGGAGCCTTAATGAAAAGATTCAAATCCTTACTTTTTTTACTACTATAGTATTTGTAAATTTGTAAAAATAGGTACTGCTACTTTGTAACAGTTGTCTAAGCAATAATTGTATGCATAATCATGGTCAGCTAATAATTATATTTGTTTTAATGGTTTATCATAATGATTAAATAATAATTTGATTCCATAGACATCTACGACGTTAAAGTTCTATTCTGTGTTCGAAAGTCAAGCGAGGCAATCAATCGGGCGGCGTCAGGGCTCGTCGGTGGGCGGCGTCGTGATTCACTCCTGATTCCTTCCTGCAGCAAAACACACTCCTGCCAAATTGGAAGCTAAATGCTGAATAAAGTTATTTGCCATGAATGCCTCCGGGCACAAATTTCAATTATTGTCGCATCCGAATAGTTTCGTAGGGGCCCTTCGAGAGATCGGGTACACTCATGCACAAAAATAAGTATGAAGATGACATTACTTAGAATCTCAATTTACTTCAAGCTTGCATACATTTGCATATCAGTATAACAAAGTTTCATCGAAATCGACAAACACAAAATTACAGGTTCAGGTAGGTAGGTTATGGATGATTATTTTGTTCAATCATAACTAACTGCAAATTATAATTTACATTAGATCCATCATGAACAAATAAACCTATAAAATTAATTATGCTCACATATGTTGAAATAAGAAATAAGATAATTTGATTATTTCTTCAGTATGTTTCCCAAAATATTAATAAATAATTACGAGTCTGCTTGCTGTGTCAATGTCATTTTCTTTTGTACATTTAGTTTTGTAATTTTTTTCACGCAAATTAGATTAGTGGCAGTAATATTATTGCAACCCACTGAATATTCTAAATTATGGTGAAAAAATGGAGCGCAAAATATATTCATAATATATATATTTTTTTTATTAAAAGTATTGGGACGTCGACTGTACATAAAAGTGGGCGTATTCAACTCATAAAGGGGTCAAAATATTTTATTAGCCTTGCGATTTTAACTGCATAGCAGGGGCGCCAACTAGATTAGAGTCCCGCCGCCCGAGGCGCGCGACAAATCGACTGTTACTTCTACAGACTCTACCCTTTTCAAAATTCGCTTAGAACAGACTAACTACCCTTTGAATCTTTAGCCATAGGGTATGGATTGCAGTAATTCATTGCTATCTCGTTTTGGTATATTTTTATTGGAAACCCCTACTTCTCTATGAGCTTGTCCACTTTGGTTGGTAAATGAATGCAGTGCAGATTAACCCGTGAGAAGGCGCGCCTCTGTTTGTTACATGGAGAGGCGCACGCGAGCAAATTACTCACACTACTTTAAATGCTCATATTTCTACTTTTATAGTACTTATTGACTTATAATGGATTTATATGAATAAAATAAGGTTTAATAAGTAAGAAAATAAGTATTTTTATTAAAAATATGAAACATAAATGCAACTTCTAAAACAAATAACAAATCAACAAATTTTTATTTTCTAATTATGACAGTCTTCATATAAATCACAATAAAAAATCTTACATAACAAAAACTTAAAAAAATTACTCTTCCATGAGATCTGGACAAGTGTGCCTCTCGAAACACATTAAACACATATATGTAATATGTTCGGTGCAGAGTAATTGCTTGCACAAAGTGCAAGCTTTTTTTGTCCGTCTGTTTTTACGCGTAGGACATATAGAACAGAATCCGCTTGGCCTAGGCTCTGAAAAAAGTCTAGGAGCCGACACAAATCGCTTCATTAGAAACTTGAGATCTGAAGATATGTTCTCCATGCAAATTCGGCGTGAAATATGTGGTTTTACCAGCTCAAGCGCCACTTCTTTTAGGAATGTACGTCTTTCAATTAAAGTTTTGGTGTTAGCTTTATATGATTCCAGTTATGTTAAAAATGGAAAAAAATAAGCGCATTGGCCATCGAGAAGTGATTCTGGCAACGGAATAATCCTCTTTCTTTTGGTCTACTACATCCACTCCTCCTTTTGTAGAATTGTAAAATGTTACAATCTCGGGTTTAGGGTCGCCCATTTTACATGTGTGTTGTAACTAAAAACAAAAAAGATTATTATTAAAATATTAATATAGAGTACTCGAAACCGACGAGCATGTATGAAGAGACTGATGAATGTGGACGAAGCGAAAGAGGTATGTAAGTCTAGAGACAACTGGCGCTCTATACACTCTGCCTACCCCGTTAGGGACTTGGCGTGATGTTATGTATGTATGTATGTAATATAGAGTATTTACGTAATAATTAACCAATTTAATATAAATAAATAAAATAATATAATCTAGAAAACACAATTATACTTTTTTAATTGGAAAAATAAATACTTACACGGATGGGCGCGTGATGAGCAAATTGCCGCACGATGGTACGCGGCCTCCACGAACACTTAGCTGCGCGGTCGCAACAGAACTGACCGGCACGAGAGTTGCGTCACGGGGGAGGGGATGAATAGTTAGGAAGGTACCTAGGCGCTCGAGACGTTAGGGCGTCGGTATCGCCAAAAAATTTTGCTTTAAATTTTTGTGTGAGTAAATTGCTCATAGCGCGCCTTCTCACGGGTTAAAAATGTCAAACTCATATTTAGGCTTTATAGATCCCTGTCATAGAGGTCTATATTGAGATATGGGGCCAGATTGGATTAGCTTAAAAATCTGTAAATATTTAATTGAATTACTGACATTACAGCTCTTAGCTACTTTCTGAACGGATACCTGAAACTACTTATAACAAATCTTCTTTGTATTGAGGTCCCAGATGTGTCTCGAAATCTGTAAATATTTAATTGAGATAGCCTGACATTGAGCAACTGCTCTCAGCTGCATCTTAAACGGATGCCTGAAACTAAAAGAAATCTTCTTTAAATAAATTTGTTAGCTTCCAGCTATTTTTGATGATGACCCATTTATATGTGACAAGATTGAACTAAACTTAAACTTTAAAAAGCGTTCTTAGATTCTATTCAACTGCACATTGATTTAATACTGTTCTCATTTAGAAGTCTAATTAATGCTTCGTCACTTAGACTTCGTCACTGAAATAATGATACTCACAAATCACAGCTAAAAACTATACGGGTTATGATACGGTTTCCAGCGTAACTAAGGTATTTTTTTCAAGTAAAGTATACAATTATATTATCCTCACGCCTTCCCACAAGGGTCCCCGAATGGATTAGCCAGAGGTGTATAGGTAATACCCACACACCCACATTCCGCCAGAGGTATATTAGATGCCAACGTGACAGATGGCGAGTCCATCGCCGTTGCTCAAGCACGACTTTGAATTGCTTCTCAGAGGTATGTAGGTTTCCTCTCGATGTTTTCCTTCACTGTAAAGCTCGTGGTGTGACTAATCACTGTACTTAAGTTCAGAAAACAGACACAAAACTCATTAGTACAGTCGGGATTAGAACTTGCGATCTTTGTGTCGCAAGCAACTGCTCGAACACTCGGCCACCGCGGCTTATATGCTAATTATTATTCCAAATTGCGTCTGAAGAAACCCGGGAAGGAAAATACGCCTAAGCATTTACGACGTAAGTAGCATCAGCCTAATTTACCTACAATATATTCACCAGACCACGCAGATTTCATTTTGAAATATTTTCCAGGGGATTTATCATAAATATCGCTTGTTGAACAATAATGTCAAGTGCAAGTCAATAATTACAGGGCATGGCTGATGGCTCAACAATGGTGTGACGTCACAGACAGAGACCGAGTGCCGCTAACGAATACTCGTTATTTTTATTACTAACCATATATTTTTAAAATGTGATATTAAATTCTTCGTATTTTTACCAGACTAAGATCTGTTTCTGGTAGGAATCAGAAAATTGTACCAAAAGAATTTACCGTATCCATGTAAAACAGTATCGACGGTAAATTATTATAAGAAGTATATAGAAGGTAGTACCCACACACCCACTTTCATATAGATAGATATATTTTGGGTCCAACATGACAGATGGCGAGTCCATCGCCGTTACTAAAGCACGACTATAAATACACTTTACTATATACTT
>JACCPG010003861.1:0-15082 GCA_016069955.1 Drepana arcuata
TATTATTATTAGAAACCGACGAGCATGTATGAAGGGAATGATGAATATGGACGAAGCGAAAGAGGTATTTAAGTCTAGAGAGAACTGGCGCTCTATACTCTCTGCCTACCCCGTTAGGGACTTGGCGTGATGATATGTATGTATGTATGTATAGCTAGAAGAATAAACGGCCAACGATAGGAAAAGTTACGCGGATGAATAATATACACAAAGATGCAAGTTCGAATCCCGACCGTACGAATGAGTTTTTCTGTACTCTGTACTGTTTATTGTAATGTGTACTGTTCTGTACTGTAAAGGTGCAGAGATTAGTCGCACCATGAGCTTTACGGCAAAGGAACAAATCGAGAGGAATTCTGCATACGTCTGAGAAGAAATTTGAAGCCGTACATATTTATAGTCGTATTATTTAATATTAGGTGTTTATTTAGTTCCCAAATTGCAAGTCTCTCATATCGTCAGGCTATAGCTAAGAGTATTAATATTTCCAAAATAATTTACAATTTAATTCAGTGCAAAAATAAAGTTAGTCCTTCCATTCGTTCAACGAAATGTTCTAAAGGTAAAATATAGAAACAGTTTCAATCTCAGCAAAGATTTCTAATTCCTTTCAAGAGGCAGTTCAAATGATATTCAAGGATAATCCCCTGGCCGTAAGAAAATCCGCTTACGAAAGGCAATTGCGTCAAAATTGCATATTTCGAAGTCGAAGAGGCTCTCTCAAGTAAATAAATTTACCTACTTATAGCTATTACCTTAAAACACGTTGGTTACACTCATCATGTACCTGGAGGGTAGCTTCCTTCTCGGTCAGTGTACATACTAGTAGTGGTATCATAGTAATTTGTCAAATTTATCCTCACGCCTTACCATAAGGGTAGGTGGAGATGTATAGGTAATACCCACACACTTTCCGCCAGAAATATATTAGGTGCCAACGTGACAGATGGCAAGTCCATCGCCGTTACTCAAGCACGACTATTTATTTGAATTGCTTCTCAGACAGAAGGTCAGGAAAACTCATTGGTACAGTCGGGATTCGAACCACTCGCCACTCGGCCACTGTGGCTTATCAAACTTTTTTTTTATTTCAAGCGAAAAAGTGATTGTTTTGTTTCTAATATAAAAGTAGCCTAAATTACTGCATATATGTATGTGTATATAGACAGAGATATTTAGGTGCAATCATGACGGATAGCTGTCACAGTCTTTCAAGTACATCACATACCTACTTCCACGAATTTCTTCACAAACGTATGCGGTATACCTCGATATTTGTCCGTCACTGTTAGAAAATAGTGTCTCAGAAAATAAACCAGCTTTCTCTAGAAGTCGGGGCAATAAAACAAATTTATTTAAAGTGAGTAAAATTCACTCCGAAACGTTGTTTAGTAAATTATTTTCAGACACAATTAATAACGTAAAGAATAAAACAATGTTAAATTCTATCTCTATGTATTGATTTTACGAAAACAAGGTAAAGAAAAAAATTTTTCTTTGCTTTCTTTCATAGTACTTTATCACATATAATATCAGCAATTGTCCTATTTTCTGGGGCATCCTTTGCATCACGATGCTTCCCAAAGCCATCAGTAATGCAAGTAAACTTTTGCTGAGGCGCCATTAATATCAGAGCGCACCGAATAAAATGCTCGAGTACCTACGAGCATTTCTCTTCCATACTTTGTTGGAAACTTTATTGCTCGCGCAGTACCCTCTGTAATAGATGACCAGTTACAGAGTCAGGTGTGTACGCTACGTTTAAAATTTGTGCAACTAACCTGATTATTTTAGTATAATAAATTCGAAGGTTTGTGAGGATCTTTGTTTCTCACAAAAACTAATTACGTAAATTAATAAAATTCAGAGCCGTGGTGGCCGAGTGGTTCGAGCAGTTGCCTGCGACGCAAAGGTCGCAAGTTCGAATCTCGACTGTACCAATGAGTTTTTTCTGAACTTAAGTACAGTGATTAGTCACATCACGAGCTTTACGGTGAAGGAAAACATCGAGAGGAAACCTGCATACGTCTGAGAAGAAATTCAAAGGCGTATGTATAGTCGTGCTTGATTAACGGCGATGGACTCGCCATCTGTCACGTTGGCACCTAGGTAATATACCTCTGGCGGAAAGTGGGTGTGTGGGTATTACCTGTATTACCTATACACCTCTGCCTACCCCTTCGGGGACCCTTGTGGGAAGGCGTGAGGATATATTATATTATATTATATAATAAAATTCACACATAAACTTTAGCTAATATTAACTAATATTTAAGATGGATTTAATATATAGACTATGGTTTCATTCAGAATGAAATTTTGCAATTTGCAACAAAATGTTCAGTTAAGATTACCTTGTCTTCCTCTTCTTGCACACTCTTTCGCTTTGCGTATCTGTTTCGTCAATCTTTCTTCTCTCGTCCTTTCTATATTATGTCCAAACCAACATAATATCTTTCTCCATCTTTACAATTACACCCTCGTTCGCACCAGTTGTTTTGCGGAAATATTGGTTGGTAAGTTAGCAGACCCAACTTAATATGCCTCCTCAATAAGACCCGAAGTTTGCAAAAGCAAAACACTGATTTGAAGCAGAACTAATACAATGGCCAGAAAATACAAAATAGCGCATATAATTCTTCATTCAATTTCTTACCGATAGCTTGGGTGAGTAATTTGCCTTGAATTGTTCGTAGACATCACGCAGACCGACCCCGACGCTAAGTCTGCCTTAAATCATGCTGAATTGACAAAGTTTATAGTCGTCTTGACTCCGATACCGTTTCTAACGTTTACTGCGCTATAAATACTGAGGGATCGCCGCGGGACATACGGTATGCGCTATTTAAATGGAAAGAAATAAAAACAATTGATTGGATTAAGCATTTATCGTTTTTCTGTACCTATATCCTACATATATATAAATAAAAAAAATTATAATAATATATCTAGGTGGTACACCCACACAAATATATTTCTGGCGGAAGGCGGAAGAAGAGATATATTTTGCCAACGTGATAGATGGCTAGTCCGTCGCCGTTACTCAAACACGACTATACATTTTGAATTTCTTCTCGAGCGTATGCAGGTTTCCTCTCGATTTCCTTCACCGCAAAGCTGTTGGTGTGACTAATCACTGTGCTTTAGTTCAGAAAAACTCATTCGGGATGAATTCGAATTCCGGGAGTTGGGATTCGAATTTGCGATCTTTGTGTTGCCGACAACTATTCAAACTACTCGGCCACCATGGCTGTAAAATTATTATAAAATTTTATAAATACTGTAAATGTGAAAGTTCCTCAATCACGGTAGAATGAAATTGGATGAAAATTTGGCACAGAGATCAATTATTACCTGGATAATCGCATTTTCAGAAAAGACTAAAACGAAAAATATATTTTTAAACGGATGAAGTCGCGAAGATTTGCTTGTACATAATCAGTTATGCTTTGCCTGTATATTGAGTGCAAAGTCCTCTACTGCATGCCGTAAAATCGCTAGGTATATACTAGTTATAGCAGGGCACGTGTTCGGGTCAACGGCGAGATGTCACCTTCGTTTGATGTGAAGACGGGGTCAAACAGGGGTATGTTATGTCTGCCTGGCTGTTCATTATACACATCTTTCTGAGAACAACAAAGAAACAAAGCATCGACCCAATTGTTGGGCCTACGCTGTTCCCCCCTCAAGTAGTAATGCTGTTACATAATAATATTGTTATTGTATATATACATATCATCACGCCGAATCCCTAACGGGGTAGGCAGAGAGTATAGAGCGCCAGTTTTCTCTAGACTTACATTCCTCTTTCGCTTCGTCTACATTCATCAGTTTCTTCATACATGGTCGTCCATTTCGAGTACTCTTAACGTTCCCGTCCCTGTTATTATATACCTAATGGTTTGAAAAGAGTAACCATGGAGTTTCTTGCCGATTCTTCTCTTTTGTCTTCTCTTCTTCTTTTTTGATATTCTATACAATGAATATATTGATTTTGAACAAAAAAAAACAACGGACATGCAGTGAAAATGGGAAACTTTGTGGTCAACTGCTTTTTATGCGCCGATGACGGAGTTTTACTGCCGTCATTAAAATGTGAATTGCAGACACTAGTCACCATAATGAAAGAAGAGTGTGAAAAGAGGGGGCTACGCCTAAACGCTGGCAAGACTTAGGTTCTGGGATTTGAAAGAGATGAACAATTGACTGAGTGTGTTATATCAGTAAATGGGCAAATTCTAGAGCAATTGAATGAGTTTGTATATCTAAGAAGCATGTTGATTTTGTTCACACGGGATGGAAAGTATGAAGAAGATACTGAAAGAGGGATAACTGATTAAAAATATATATTATCATGCTACTACGCAAGGGAGCTGATAATAATTCCTAACACGAGGGAAACCGCGAGGCTAGTTTAGTTGTAAATATAGCCAGAAATGTAAACACATCCGCCCTGAAAGCCTGCAACAAACTGTAATTGCTCATTTCCGGTTACGACGCACGACTGCTACCGTTTATTTGGGGAAGGGCGTGACTTCGAGTGTTGAGTTATTAATAGCATTTGGGTCGAATTTCATTTCCTTCATCATTAAACAAACCTTAGTCATTGAATACAGCCTTTATCGGATTCTTTTCTTTAGATGCCCCCAATCCGTTTCCTGTTCATATTTTTCAAACTGTACAAAAATAAAAAGTGAGAGAAGGAATGACTGACAAAAGATAAATAAAACATGACACTACAAATGGCGTGAGAGAAGCAACTGAGGAAACCCATACTACAGCTAACTAGATCAAATCTTGATTGAATTGGACACTCAGGGATTAGAACGTCAAGATAATTCAACCTGTGAGCATCTATGAAGGTTACTAATGAATAAGAACCAAGTCTGTATTTTAAGCGATCAAGTACCTGAGAGCCGTGGTGGCCGAGTGGTTCGAGCAGTTGCTTGCGACGCAAAGATCGCAAGTTCGAATCCCAACTGTACCAATGAGTTTTTCTGAACTTGAGTACAGTTATTAGTCACACCACGAGCTTTACGGTGAAGGAAAACATCAAGAGGAAACCTGCCTACGTCTGAGAAGAAATTCAAAGGCGTATGTATAGTCGTGCTGGAGTAACGGCGACCTATACACTTCTGCCTACCCATTCGGGGACCCTTGTGGGAAGGCGTGAGTGTACTTTTATGTTTTAAATATCTTAATATATATAAATTACGTGACACGTTGTTTGTCCGCGATGGGCTCCTAAACAACTTAACCGATTTCAATCAAATTGGCACACCGTGTGCAGTTTGATCCAATTTAAAAGATAGGATAGCTTACATCACAATTGGACCCGATAGGTGGCGCTACGATCGTGTATCAGGACATTTTACTTTTTCACCCGTCGAAGCTGGGCGACGCTGGTTTCGTAATAAAACATATCCATAGTGTTAAACCAGGTATCAGTGTGTAAAATTACATCCGATTACGTTCAGTCGTTTTGGCGTGATCAGATAGACAACTAAGCTCTTGGTGGGAAGATAAAAATAATTTACTCATTAATTCAGCCGTAATTTCGCGCAAGGCACAATAGCATTCGGCTGAGATATTTATCGGCTGTGTTTTTATTGTGGGCCTTGGCCGTTTCGAGGACTTGTACTAGTCTATAAAGTCCTTCTGTTTGATGTTTTTAGCCCATTAACGATAGAATAAAATGTTTTAGCTGCTGGGGTTATAGCAAAAGCTAACTGTTACGACAAGCATTATACGAGATAATTTTCAGTCGCCACTTTTGATTCAAATTGAACCTTTAGCTTGATTAGTTTATTATTATTGTGTTTTATTTTAATATGAATAATGTTGCCGAGTTAAGGAGTTAAGGTGTTAAAAGAGCCGTGGTAGCCGAGTGGTTCGAGTAGCCGCCTGCAAGACAATGGTTGCAAGTTCGAATTCGGACTGTACCAATGAGTTTAACTAAACTTAAGTATAGTTATCAGTCGCCACACCTCGAGCTATATGGTGATGAAAAACATCGAGAGGAAACCTACATACGTTTGAGAAGAAATTCTAAGTCGTGTGTATGTAAAACATGATTATTCTTTTGAGGCACCTGCCTGCCTTACATGGCCACCTATGGTCGTTTGTTTGTAACACCAAAGGATTTTTTTTTTTTTATCAAATCAAATAATTTATTTCGTGAACATAGAAAGTAAGATGGTATTAAATGACACAGGTATAGGTGCTATGTTCCGCCGCTAGGCATACAAAATATTTAAATATAGATAATATTATTTATAACACTATCTTAAGAATAATTATTTAATATCGAGTTTATGCTAGTACTCATATTATATATACAAATATGCTTGCATGCTGCTCACCCTGAAACAATCCACACCCTTCTTAAAGAACTCCTTGCTCTCTAGGAAAACTTCAACCTCGTAAAATTAAAATAAATTGGACTTTTGGAAACTTGACAATGGGACATGGCAAATTTTAGTGTAGCTTGTCTGTGGTCTTTTGCAAGATGAAATTCTTTTGAACGAGTAACCTATTGTGCTTTAGCTTTCTTCAACTGCTCTTCTTTAAAAACAAGTAAATATTTATTTAGGACTATATTATTAGGTTTATATTTCAAAGTTTCATTCGTATAATTTTAATTAAAATTCGCTCTGAATTTTAATTAAAATTATACGAATCCTTTTATTCGAGGGCTCAAATTTTTTTGTCAAACACCCTGCCAGTACTTTTAACTTCTATAGTCGCCTACTCTCTCCTGCCGTTCTATATACCTCTTAATAATATTCTGGACATTATTTGGGTGAGTTTAATTAACATACTAGCTGTGCCTCGCGATATCAGGACTGTATAATTACTTTTCATTGTTTTTTTTTAATGAAATGGCATAACGGCTTTTTAATTTGGAGCTACCCGACTGGGGCAGGACCGCCACCTTAAAGAAGTCCGTAGCCAAATAACCTATTTTTCTTTTGCGTTTCTGTGCAATGAATAATATTTCCAATAGTAAGTTCCTTGGGTAGGGGGAGGATTGTTACATTGTCTTTGCTGCATAGGGATTAGTGTTGTTATGTTATAAAAATTATTGTCAATTAATATATCCTCACGCCTTCCCACAAGGGTCCCCGAAGGGGTAGGCAGAGGTGTATAGATAATACCCACACACCCACGTTCCGCCAGAGGTATATTAGGTGCCAACGTGACAGATGGCGAGTCCATCTTACTGACTTACTGACTATACATACGCCTTTTGAATTTCTTCTCAGACGTATGCAGGTTTCCTCTCGATGTTTTCCTTCACCGTAAAGCTCGTGGTGTGGTGTTGGTAAGCCGTGGTGGCCGAGCGGTTCGAGCAGTTGCCTGCGACGCAAAGGTTGCAAAGGTAATTAAAGTAAAAAATAAAATAAATAAATAAATAACATTATAACTCTCCTATGTATGTATAACTCTCCGAATACAGAGAGAGAGGCAACGCGCAATGATACTTCGGTATCGTGAGCGTAAATAGGCTATGGTAACCGCTTCCCATCAGGTGGGCCATAGGAACGCTTGTTTGCCATTCTTATTGTATAAAAAAAAATACTTCACAGTTACATTACAGTTAATACCGAAACTGGATGAAATTCGATACAAAGATAGATCATTAGCTAGCTTAGATAAATACGAAGGATATATTTTTATACATAGAAAGAACAGTTTAATTATAAAAACCAATTAAAACAAACTACGTGGGTGATATCGCGGGACAGATCTGGTTTTAAAATATAGCTTTTGTCTTAAATATTAGTATTTAAAAAATAATATTAGGAGGCAGTAGTAAAATAAAGAAGATAATAGTTAAAGACCAGAGGTGTAATCGGCCAGAGGGAATTAAATTCATAATCGTATTGTCAAAAATACTGCTTTTTATTACAATAAAATCTTCGTTCGAAAATACAAAAGGACTGAAGATGCTTAAAATTCCACTGAAATAATAAATTTACAATTCAAAATTGTATTAAAATCTTAATCAGAAATGAGTGACCCGTCGCTACGATCCTTTTGACTTAATCAATTCGATTGTTACGAAGCAATACAGATATCAATTAGATGTTGCCTTAAGATTTTCAGAGCCTTTGAGAATTAATACCATTAATTTTATTGAGAATAGGTCTCGAGTTTGGTTGAAAAATAGGCTGGGTTTATTTTGAATAGAAATTAGTATTTTGCCTTCTTTGATTTAAGCCACTGACTAAAAGACAAAAAGTTATATTAACATCGATAAGATAAAGTATGTAAGTCTAGAGAGCTTCCACCATTGGACGGTGGTTTAGTGGTTAAAGCTCCTGACTGCGAAACTTGAGGGCGCGGGTTCGAATTCTGCTGAGGGCAGATATTTGTGTGATGAACACCTTTGTACCTTAGTCTTGGATGTCCTATGTATTTATGTATATATCTACCTATATAAGTAAATATATCGTTGTCTAGTTACCATAACACAAGCTTTGATTAATTTGGGACTAGGTCAATTTGTGTGGAATTGTTGAATTGTTGAAATATTTTATGTGAACGACTCATGTGATATGTAAGTATGTATAATTTTCACACAAATAGAATTAGATAATTTTCGAAGTTACGATCCATCATAGAGCGGCGTCGTTGACCGCCGCCCATCACGCTGAACGCTTCACAGCGGAAGGTGGATTGCAGAGTATAGGGTGCATGGAATGTCTAAGTCTAGAACGAACTGGGGACTGGAACTAGAACTAGAACTCTTTCCTTCTACCCTGTTAGGATCTCGACGTAATAATATTTATCTAATTTTGTTAGCAAATTTTTTAATGAATCCCTAAGATAAATGAGCAATCCCAAACCTTCGCGTCGCATCTGCGTCAGTGATCCCTCGTAATGGATATGTTAATCACTTGGACAAATAAATTTGAACGTGATGAATATCACACATTAGGTGAAACCCAAAAGATATGCATTTATGTTGTAACGCTTTCCACCCATAGCCTTGAAGCTTTCGTAGTATCCTTTAAGCCTTCTAGATGAATGACCATTTATAACCGCCAGTTAACGATTATGAGTGCTGGTACTTGCTCCATGCTTGGTAACAGGTGCTGCATGTGGGGTTGGTCGGTTCTCATAAGGTCTTCCCGTAACGATCCCAAACATACATATATACATATCATCACGCCAAGTCCCTAACGGGGTAGGCAGAGAGTATAGAGCGCCAGTTCTCTCTAGACTTACATACCTCTTTCGCTTCGTCCACATTCATCAGTCTCTTCATACATGCTCGTCGGTTTCGAGTACTCTTAACGTTCCCGTCCTTCAGAGTCCAATCTATTTGATCCAGGTAGTTGGAACGTGGCCTTCCTCTGCCTCTTTTTGCACACACTTTTGCTTTGTATATCTGTTTCGTCAATATTTCTTCACTCATCCTTTCTATGTGTCCAAACCAACGTAACATGCCTTTCTTCATCTTTACAATCACGCCCTCATTCACGCCAGTTGATTTGCGAATCTCTTCATTGCGGATTCGATCTAATATCGTTACGCCGCACATTTTTTGATGAGATCGCATCTCGACTGCATTCAAGCTATTTTCATACTTCATCTGCCATACCCAGGATTCGCTGCCATACAATAAACCAATTATCCCAATGATCCCAATGATCCCAATCCCAATCCAATGATCCCAAACCTGAAATATATTTAAGGACCACGTGACATATGCTGTTTCTCGAGCACAATACAAAGTCTTTGGATCTCTTCTCAGACGTATGCAGGTTTTCTTTCGACGTTTTCTTCACCGTAAAGGTCATGGTGTGACTAATCATTGTACTAAAGTACAGCACGACTATACATACGTTGAGTAACGGCGACGTACTCGCCATCTGTCATGTTGGCACCCAATATATCTCTGGCGGAAAGTGTGTGGATACAACCTATACACCTCTGCCTACCCCTTCGGGGATCCTTGTGGGAAGGCGTGAGGATATATATTATTTATGATATGTTTTATTCTACAGAAAAATCAACCTTTGGCTTTGGCTGGTGTATTTGCAACAATAATTACATTTAAACCCAGCATGTACATGTCTACACACTAACATATTTTAACCACAAAACAGCTTTGCTTTCCTAATTCGTCAGGACAATAACCCAACGAATCCCTCAAAATCGTCTAAAACCCAGAGAAATTGAGGTAAATAAGTGAAACGTAATGGAGTTAAAACCGTGAAATTCGTAGCCACGTCTCAGTTTAAACCTATTACCGAGGATTTACCACATTATGTCACATTGCGGACTCGTGTCAGCTAAAGGGAAGGGAAAACCTTCTTTAATGTACTTACCAAATTATTTGTGTAACTAATGAACGTTGTATTTGTAATAAGGCTTACTTTGCCTTGTCGGAGATTTGTAAAATTGCTTTTTGTGACGTCGTGTCCCTTTTGCGATGTACAGAAAGCATTCTCAGCAGTTTTTATTCTAAAGATAATGATTCTAAAGATTAGGAAAGATTATGTTGGTTAGAGGATAAAAAAGGGATTAGTGAAAGAAAGTAAAGACAAGTAAGATTCCTACCACAAGGATCCTTATTTGAGGTTGAGGTTTTTCCTGGAGAAATACAGCATGGAGTTCTTCAAGTAGGATGTGAAAAGATTCCTGTAGGGTCGGCACTGCACAAGCGATACCCCTGGTGTTGCAAGGTTTTATAGGCGGCGGTAACCGCTTACTATTAGACGGACAACAGCGTTAGTGTTAAAAAGGATAAAACAAGAATTTAAGATGAGCAGGTGGAATCATAATTAGTAACGTGACATCAGGCATCTTTATTCCCGTCCCGGAAACTCGTAATGACCTTCCACTTTTCATGTGTATGAAAAGTGGTAGGTCATAAATGAAGAATTCTCGAAGAGAAGAAAACTCGAGTACATACTCGAGTCGAGTATTCTTCACGTTACCTTGAGTATTCGATCGATTTGATCTAGGTAGTCGGGACGTGGTGTTCCTCTGCCTCTTCTTGCACACACTTTCGCAGTATATATTTGTTCAATCTTTCTTCACTCATCCTTTCTATATGCGAGCTCACTGACTATTTAATCCTCCCAAATAAGAAATCCGCTCAACATCGTTCGAGGATACAAGTAGAGGTCACATTTTATTTTCACGGCCACTTAGAGTCCACTTGTCCATTATGTACACGGGTTTCAGCTGTAATTCAGGATTTGGCTTGGCACTAGACAATTTTGTTAAGTAACTTCTGTCCGGGATATGACTGCTCGCTAATAATTTACCAACTTTCACCAATGGCCATAAAATAATTATGTTTTATATTAAGACTCAAATTATATAATAATATATATAATATAATATATCCTCACGCCTTCCCACAAGGGTCCCCGAAGGGGTAGGCAGAGGTGTATAGGTAATACTCACACACCCACTTTCCGCCAGAGGTATATTAGTTGCCAACGTGACAGATGGCGAGACCATCGCCGTTACTCCAGCACAACTATACATCCGCCTTTGAATTTCTTCACAGACGTATGCAGGCTTCCTCTCGATGTTTTCCTTCACCGTAAAGCTCGTGGTGTGACTAATCACTGTTACTAATCACTCAAATTATATATTTATTTAATTTATCTGCGTTGTTTTAATATGGTGTAATTATTTTTATAATGAATTGACCTCTGTTGTGGATTTTGTACAAGTTGTAACCTAAAAAGATTCGATACGTGTTGACCAAAATTCAATAAAAAAAATGTGATAAGACTAGAGTCATACTGGCGAAGTGACTCGAGCAGTCGCCTACAACTCAACAATTCCAAGTTCGTATCCCGACTGTATGAGATTGAGTAGGATAAGTAGTTTCTGGGATTAGCGAGTCGAAACATACAAGCAAATGGAATGTCTATATAATAAATAAATAAAATAAATAAAAAATAAAAAAGCCTTTTATTTCCTGCTACTTAGTTTACATTGTTTTATGTTTCTACTTAATTTATACGCTAACCTAATATATTAATACACTTAATAGTACTTGTATTTTTATTATTTGTGAAAAACTTAACTGTTGTCTTACTAATTATTAGTTAATCTTATATCTATAGGAACCCCTTACTGGGTGAAGGCCTCCTCCAAAGATGTCCAATTGTCTCTATCCTGTGCTATCTGTTTCCAGTTTGGACCGGCTGTCCTTATGATCTCATCTTCCCAACGTGTCAAGGGTCTTCCTCTGCTTCTTTTACCTTGAGGGCCTTGCCAAAATGTTACTTTTATGGTCCATCTCTTATCTTTAAGCCTCGCGACATGTCCTGCCCATTTCCACTTGAGTTTTTGTGCGTAATGCAGTGCATTTGTTGCTTTTGTTATCGACCTTATTTTTGTATGTCGTATTTTATCTATTTTCTTTATTTTAAGCATACTGCGCTCTAGTCCTCGTTGACAAGTAGTAATTTTATTTTTCAATTTTGATGTGAATTTCCATGTCTGGCATCCGTACGTCAAAGATGGTAGGAGGCAGGAATTCATAACTTTCCTTTTGATGACTATTGGAAAGTAACTTTTAAAAATTTCCTTCATACTCCAGTATTTATTCCACGTTAATTGTACTCTTCTTTCAACTTCAAAATCGTTATTTCTTCTGTCAAAACTTATTCTCTTTCCTAGATAGTTGTACTTATCTGTATATTCAACTGGTGCTCCATTTATTGTTATTATTTTTTTCCAGCTATTTGTCATTGCCATAGTCTTTGTGAGATTCATTTTTAGTCCTACTTTAACACTAGCTGAATGCAAAGTTTCGATCATCTGCTGTAGCTGGGAGCTGGACTCTGATAATAACACCAGGTCGTCTGCGAATCTTAAGTGACTTAAGTAGTCGCCTTTTATGTACAATCCTGACTTGCTCCAATCTAGCTTGTTGATGATAGCTTCCAAGATGGCTATAAATATTTTTGGAGATAACGGATCGCCTTGCCTTACGCCTCTTTCTATAGGAAAACTAGGGCCGAGTGTCTCTAGCTTGATTTTTCCCTTGTTATTTTTATATATACTTTTGATGACCTTTATGTACACGTCTTCTACTCCCTGTTGTTTTAAGGTTTCCCATACACTTATGTGTGTTACCGTATCAAACGCTTTTTGGTAATCGATAAAGGCAATGTATAGTGGTCTCTGCTGTTCTTGATACTTTTCTATTATCATTTCAAGCGTGTGAATATGGTCAACTGTAGAGAATCCTTTTCGGAAGCCTGCTTGTTCTACCGGCTGTTTTAATTCCAATGTGGTACTGATTCTTTTGTTAATTATTGTGGCAAAGACTTTGTAGAGACTCGGTAATAAACTTATCGGTCTATAGTTGTCAATATTCCATGGATCGCCCTTTTTATAGATAAGTATAATGTCTGATTCAGACCACTGTGAAGGTGTTTCAGAAGTTTGGAGTATTAAATTAAATAATTCCGCTAACGGTCTGGCTAATATTGTACATGCTGTTTTCAATAATTCGTTTGTAATGTTGTCTGAACCAGGGCTTTTTTCCAATTTTAAACTCTTTATTGCTTCCATGACTTCTTTTTCGTCCACTGGCTTAATAGATAATTCATTTGCGCTTTTGCTAATGGTATTTGATATGATGGTATTTTTTGTCTTATCCGTGTACAAATTTCTATAGACGTTTGATGCTGCATTAATGATGTCCGTACGTTTGGTTAATATTCTATCTTGCTTACCTATTCCTTCTATCCAAGTCTTATTTGTTTTGAGTTCCTTAAAAGCCTTCTTTGTGCTTCCAGTTTGATGTATATATCTTTCTATGGTATCTTGTCTATATCTAGCATAATCTTTTTTTATGTATTTATTTGTTATTTTGTAAAGAGCGGATAGTTCGTTTTTCATAGATCGGGTTTTATTTTTGGTTACTTGTAGTTCTTTTCTACTCTTTAAAAACTCAGCTGTACGATCTGATACTATTTTGTGATGTTTATTTGTCTTATTCCCATCCTCTCGAGATATTTTTAAGCTCTGGCTGATAGCATCTATTATTTTATCGTAATATGTTTGTACTGAGGTGTTTCGCAAATCGATGGATGTGTAGGATAACAATGCCATCAAATTATTATTAAATCTTGTTTCTTCTTCTTTGCTCATTAAATGGATTGCTTGTTTGTTCCTAAATTTCGCTCTGCTTAATTTTTGTTTGGCAATTTTTACTGATTAGTCTATGATCTGATGGATAGTTTAAATTCATCACTTCAAAATCTTGGAATATTTTTCGCTGGTTGGATAGTATATAGTCAATCTCGTTTTTGTGTTGTCCATTTGGGGATCGCCAAGTCCATTTACGGTTGTGTTTCTTCTTGAAGCAAGTGTTAATGATGGTTAGGTTATGTTCGAGTGCGTAGTCTACAAGTCTCTGACCTCTATCGTTTCTTTCTCCATATCCGTGCTGTTGCACTGTCAAGTATTCACCTTCTTTAGGAGCACCAACCTTAGCGTTAAAGTCGCCCATTAATATAATGTGTTTATGTGTTGTTTCCATTGCTTTGTCTATGATCTTATAGAAATTCTCTATTTCCTCCTCATTCGCCGTGTCTGTCGGTGCGTATACTTGTATAATGGATAGCATGTACCCTTGGAGGTTTAAGTTTAATATAGCGACGCGCTCAGTTAGTCCAATAAAGCTCTCTATGTTGTTTTTAAGAGTCTTGTTTATTATGAAACCTACCCCATATCTACCGGGTGTACTTCCTACGTGGCAAAGTATTAGGTTCTCATACTCCTCTATTTTGTTACCAATTCGTCTCACTTCTGAGATACCTATTATGTCGTAGTTAATTTCCTTTATTGCTTCCTCTAGTTCCAGTAAGCGTTCGTATGACGATAAGGTCCTGACGTTATAAGTTGCTATTTTAATTTCATTTGATCGTTTAATATTTCTTTTCTTAATTCGTGGGGTTTCCTTTGGAGGGTTTTGGTCATAATCTTCCACGGTGACCAGCCGGGTTGGAAGATGTTCAATGTTGCTGTTTTTTCTTTCTTTTTTGCTGGGATCTTTATAGGAGGAGGCGGATTGATGCTATATGTTCGT
>JACCPG010003864.1:0-13745 GCA_016069955.1 Drepana arcuata
CAAATTTTGATTTGGGAATGCGGTGCGCATGAGTGGTTTCTACTGACAAGTTGAAAAGAGGGATTAGGTTCGTCCTTTCGACGAATGTATTTGGGATTAATTTTCGTACAATAAACGTCAGAACATCTGTTCAATTGGATGTGTGCTTCACGTGTTGCTTCAAATATTACTTGGTCTAATTTATACTTTACTGTGCCTTGCGGCCCGTCCCGGCTTCACACGGGTGGACAATTTTTTTTAAACATTTTGGCATACATTTTTTTCTGGCAATTAAAATTGCCTATATTAATCAGTGATAATGTAGCATTCAAATAGTGAAAGAATTTTAAAAATCGGTGTAGTATTTTTTGAACCAATTCCTTACAAACATACTTACATTCAAATCTTTCCTCTTTAAAATATTAGTAAAGATATAGATTGAGATTATTGTGTCTAGCCAGTAACGGACGCGGTGTTGAGAAAATATTATGTAACGTTGTTCTCGAAAAAAATCTAGAAAATAATCTTGCAAACTAAATTGATTCCGTCAACTATTACTCCCTTCAAACATTTTGTCCTGTCGGACGAGTATTTCGCAAACGTTCCCATTTCATTTTCAGCTATTTTCAGTCACGTAAAACAAACGCAATTAGGACTTGTTGCCGGAGATCAAACACAGACATTATCAGTTCTTTGTCCGCTGTTTGGAGAACAAGCACGCGTGATGCGGACTTGTACGAGAGATTTACTTTGTTTAAGGAACAATATTTTGGGTACAGCTAATAATAATAACGTTTTCAAATAAAGAATACCTAATTTAAAATGGCAAGAATTTACTGTATAATCTATGACACCAAAGTCACTTGTCACGGCTTGTGTAATCATTATTATTATTATTGAATAATTTGCCGCAAATCTCATTGGACCGGTGCGTTGGCGGCAAAAGAACTGTTATGAGATAACCTGTACACCTTAAAGGAATTTACAACACTTTTCAATTAACTTAACTAATCTCTAAACCAGACGGCTGTCTGGTCTAGTGGTTAGAGCTCCTGACTGCGAAACTTGAGGTCGCGGGTTCGAAAGTCTGATGAACACGAATATTGTACCTTTCTTGGATGTCCTATGTATTTAAGTATATATCTATGTATGTAAGTAAATATATAATTGTCTAGTTACCATAACACAAGCTTTGCTTAATTTGGGACTAGGTCAATTCGTGTGGAATTGTCCCAGGTATTTATTTATTATTATTAATTGTAGTGTCAGTGGCGGTGTGATAAAACAATATGAAAATTGAATTTACAAGTCATAAACAACGTTTTGAAAGATAATATCACACACAACTATTACAAGGAGGGCAGTAACAAAACAATCTATTGTCCATTACGGACCTCTTTACACAAATACCTTTTTAATTCAATAATTACACATCGGAGGACGGACAAATTTTTATAATGGTCACATTAATTAAACAGATCACGTGACAAATGTCAAACTGACAGCTGCCACGTATGACGGAATTGTAGCTCTGCAATAATGTTGATTCGTTTGAAGTTATGCTTTATTTGACATCTTAATCCTTAATGCAAAGGAATAGGTTTCAAAATGAAATATCATGTTAATGGATTCCCTTTAAAATATTTGGTTTAGTATTGATCAAACAAGTACAAGAGGTGGGGGTGAGTCATTAATGTATTAGCTGATGTATTGAGAACAATGTCAGTTATTAATTATTTTCAACCAGTGAATCAATTTAGATTAGATGAGACAAGAAAATGGCAAACTCAGTGACCCTTCCTTATTTTGGGTTACAGTGGTCTGTATTTATTGACATTTTACAGTGGTCATTGAGTTATTCAGAATTTTAGCATATGAGCTTGGAGCATGGAATGGAAACCTGAATACGTTTGAGAAGAAAAGCGTATCTGAAATTTTGCTTAAATGTCAAATTTGTGTCTTAAGTTTATACATACATATAGAAAGTATAGAACGCCAGTTTCCTCTAGATACATTATTACATACCTCTTTCGCTTCGTCCACATGCAAGTTTATTGATGAAAAAATTTTGCCACTGGCAAGAAATTTTACCCTTATGAAAACGCATGTAGGCGAGAAGGCCAAGCGTATGATTCTTAGAACGTTTAATAAACACTTAATTAAATGTCAGCAAACACAAGTCAAACATTTGAAAGCAGTCTCGTTCATTTCATTCATTTGGTTTTTAAATTCCCATATTGTCAGGCCAATTATTATTAAGCAATGGCACGCGATACGGTAGCATCACTTAATTATACCAGTGCTGCCAATATGGCGATTGAAAATTGTAGGGTACTTGTTTGCCAATCATGTAAAGCATTCTCGTATGTAATATGGAAACAAAACAGGCGATATTAGGTGACTGGTAGATTGCGAGTCCATCGCCGTTTCTCAAGCACGACTATTACGTACGCCTCTGAATATCTTGTCAAACGATATTATGTCTATCGATATTTTCCTTAACTTTAAAGCTCGTGATGTGACTAATTACTGTACTTGTCATAGATACAGTCGGGTTAATTATTTGCAATCTTTGTGTTGCAGGCAACTACTCGAACCACTCGGCCACCACGGCCACTACTTTTAAAATGTCTTTGAATTTCGTCTCAAACGTTGCTCTCAATGTTTTTCTTCAACGCTCGCAGTGTGATTAGACACTTAAGTTCAGAAAGGCTTGTTTGCCACCCATGTGGGATAAAGAAAAAGGCTCATCGGTACAGTCCAGTAAGAACTTGCAATCTTTGCGTTGCGGGCAACAGCTAGAACCATTCGACCACCGCGGCTCTTCGTATGTATCATAATTTTTGATACCTATGTATATATAGTGCCACCCACGAAGACGCGCCCCACTATTCTTCCTTGTGTAAGTGTGCACCTTTCCACTAATGTTGAGTATTATCGGACACACTGACTACCTATGAGTGCACACGCCCGGGAGTATATGACATTAAAACACTCGGGTCATACTCCCCGCATCCCGTGACCCCCTCGACTAGGAAATTGGTGGGGCGCGTCATCGTGGATGGCACTATCACCAATATGTATATGTCCTCTAGCACAATAGTAATCTACACTAATATTATAAAGAGGAAAACTTTGTTTGTTTGTTTGGTTGTAATGAATAGGCTCAAAAACTACTGGACCGATTTGAAAAATTCTTTCACTGTTGGGAAGCTACACTATCTCCGGTGAACATAGGCTATATTAAATTGGACCCGATAGGTGGCGCTGCGATCGAGTTTCAGGAATTTAACTTTTTCACCCGGGCGAAGCTATCCCTTTCTGTGTGTCTTAAGGTGGATTTGAGAATGGTTTAGATTTACAATTGGACCCGATAGATGGCGCTGCGATCGTGTTACGGGCAATTTAACTTTTTCACCCGAGCGAAGCTGGGCGGGACAGCTAGTGCTATCATTAGCTTGTATTATGAACAAAATATCGTTTGCAGATTTCTTACCAAACTCATTCGTACATCCCTATCGTATTATTAATACTATTGTTAGATGATAGTGCTAAATTAAAATAATTAGTGACCGCTTACTGTCCACCCTTGTTCGGGGGTACAAATTACCGAACAGCGCGTCACTGGGTTGCCGTGCGGATTAAGTGATAGGATATTTGATCGTGTGGTTCCTAATGTAACTTTTCTGCATTTTAAAAAGGTCTATAATAATGTACTTACCAATGTCAATAGATTTCTTACAGGGATTAGTACAGGGCCTCTCGATGTTTTTAAGTACATAACTTAAAAACATCGAGAGGCCCTGTACTGCTCGTGACAAAAATTCGACAAGACATATTCTATTTACTACTGTTGCAAAATATTTAATAAACAATATTTATTACACCGTAATCGCTCGTGTCAAGTCACAGTTGACGCCATTAGGCATGCCGGTCGATACTTTTATGGATACTGGCGCTAGTAGGAATGTTTAAGTCGCTTTTGCGTTTATCTGTGCGTCTTCCTCGTTAAATTATCTGTGAGCTATGAACGATACCAAATGACAGATGCGTTATAAAGTAGAGAAAAAAATGGTTGAAAGTAGGTAGTTGTGAAAAAGTCAGTGCGCACGTGATCTTATTTCGGTTCAGATTTAAAATCCAATTAAATGGAACGAAAGAAGTGTTATACTTGTTAGAAAGTGTGTTTATCGGGCTATAATGCTTAATAATTGGTTTATTAGTATTGAATTATTTTATTGTGCGGTAAGTGAAAAGAAAAGTGCTAGTGAAAGTGCAAGTGTAAAGTGTTAAGGTGCACGAATTGTTTGTTTTTGGCAGTAATGGTAAGTGCTTTCGATATGTATTTTGTTTAAATCGTGAGAATATTAGTCTGCATATGTTCTATAATTTTTTTTGTAGGCCTAACTTTGGTATTTGCGCATATGTAACACTTGTTAAGTTTACTTACTATTACGGCTCGTGTCGGCAGATTTTTGTGCCTAATTTAAAGGTATGTAAATAAATTCTTTTGTATTGGCAGGTATATGGTTTAATGTTTTATCCTTATCTACATAGTGTAAACATTGTAATTTAAAATATAAGCCCTATGACATCGCTTTAAATATTGAGATATATTTTTTTAAACACAGAGGTGTCCACAATCGCGCTATCTCCGTGATCAGCGTGTCTTATTCGACACCGTAGTCGAAAACTTATAAAAAAAACACTTAAATCTATAGGTTTATTCTTACTAAACCTAAAAAACATAACACTTGTAGTGTTATAATAACAACTTGAGGCCCAATAAATGTTTTTGGGAAACCCGAGCCGCTGGGTGCCGCCCGGTCGCATGTTTAAAAAATAACGGGGCACACGTGGATGGGTGTCACGTGACCTCCGTGCAAGCCAGCGGTCTGCTTATTAAGCCGGGTCCAGACGAGTGTAACGTGAAATGTAAGATTACGTGTAATTAAGCGTCAATAGTGTGGACGGCACACGGACTCAAAGCAAACGTGCACTGCGAGCGCCTTTGTGTTCGCGCGAAAAACCGACAGCCGATGGATCAACACCGAGCGCCGCGCGAGCGTTACATGTAATGCTCGTAGTGACGTCCACACGTAGAATTCGTGTTACACGAATGTGTAGTCGGGCTCGTCATCTATTTCGGGAATCTACTGACACTAAGCTAGGCATATCATTCTATAGATATGTTCACTCCTCCCCCAAGCGTTACCAAAAGGGTAGGCGGCCGTATGTAGTACCTACACACCCACTTTAAGCCTGACATATATTTAAATGCCAACGTGACAGATGCACGTATTCAGGTTTCATCTCGATGTTTGAATTAGAATAATTTTGTCAGCGGAAAAATACAGGGGACATTGAACGTCAAAAATATGTGTAGAATAAGAGCTACCATAGTTACCAAGAAGAAACAAGAGAAGTACTCTTAACGTTCCCGTCTCGAGTACTCTTAACGGGAACGTTAAGAGTACTCGAAACCGACGAGCATGTATGAAGAAACTGATGAATGTGGACGAAGCGAAAGAGGTATGTAAGTCTAGAGAGAACTGGCGCTCTATACTCTCTGCCTACCCCGTTAGGGACTTGGCGTGATGATATGTATGTATGTAACAAGAGAAGAAATAAACTCCGTGGTTTTCTTTTTTATTATTGGTTCCTTTTTTAAATAGGGGTAGAAAAAGATTTCCTTCACGTACCTTATTCTCGCTTATAACAGAATCGCGCCTGGTCCAACTTTAGACCATACTATACTAATGTAGACGATATAAGCGAAAAGAGAAAAGCTCTTAGAATAATTAGATTGCGGAAAAGCTTCACTGTGCCATTGTGGACTGATTGTATACAGGCTGATTCAATAAACTGGTTAGAAACCGGATAAAACCAGGCGCTATCTAACAAAAAACGACCGTTCAATGAGATATATCTCAATGACTTCTCAGAGGTAACCTCCCTTTTTTCGCTCGATACATTTAACTGACGTGACAGATGGTGTGACCATCACCATCATCAGAAGAAAAGCGCATTACAAATTTGAATTTCTTCTCAAACGTATGCAAGTTTCTCCACGATATATTACTTCACCGTAGAGCTCGTAATGTGTATTGTAGTATTTAAAGAAGGAAACCTCAAATGGTCAGCGAAGAGAGTAGAGCGCGAATTCTCTCTATACATACTGATCTCTTCTGGTTCATTCGTATTTACCAGTCCCTTCATTAAAACAATTTGATTTAAATTACTCTGCTTCATTTTTAGTTGTAATTTTACGTTTATAATTTATTTTTAAATAGTGTAACTAAATTGCAAACAAGAAAACACTGGAAAACGAACATTACAGACTGAATATTTATACAATCAGGCAGTATTAAATTTCCCATTTATAATATAGTGAATGTTGTGAAAACATGAAAGTTTTCGTGAAAACACTGCCTGAACATTTCACCAACTTTATCCGGTTAATTAAAACGCCACTCTGTTGGATTCCTATTTACCGTTACATACGTTTGAAATTAAATAAATGGATCTTGTTACGAAATGTGCGGAAACAAAGGATTGCCTGAATTGTGTTGCCAACTTCAAATTAGACAAGTTAGAACAATAATAATAATCTAAAATGTATTTACCTTGTTCGCCATTCTACAATGGTCCTAAATAAGGTAGGCAGATATCTAATCACACCCAGTATTCAACGAAGATATATTTAGGTGCAAATGTCAGCACAATTGTTATATACATAAGACTTGAATTTTTTCTCAATTGTTTCCTCTTGTTATTTTGCTGTCTACGTAACAGACGTTAAGTAAGTAAGTTCTTACCACCATACATACGTCTTTAAATTGCTTCTCAGACGTATGCGGGTTTCCTCTCGATGTTTTCCTCCACCTTAAAGCTCGTGATGTGACTAATCACTGCACTTTAGTTCAGAAAAACTCATTAGTACAGTCGGGATTCTAACTTGCGATTTTCGATTCGCAGTCAACTACTCGAATCAATCGGCCACCACGACTTATTCCACGACGAGAAGAAAGGTGCATACAGTTTTCTTCTCGATGATTTACTTCTCATCGGTACAGTCGGGATTCGAATATGTAATATTTGCGTTGCAGGCGACTACTGAGACCATCCGCCCACCAGGGCTATCTAAAATTGTTACATATTTATACCGAAACTATTGCGAAGAGTATCTGGTTACTCATTCGAGTGATTAACAGCCTGTATATAACCCGTGCAGCGCTACATCACAGTCCCTAGGGATGTATTACTGTCCGCGGCCCGATCGACCATTTTTTGCGAAAATCTAATTTATTTGTATTAGTTAATGACTTATCCACGTACCGTAGCCTCTGTATAACTCTTTCGTGGGTTTAGGGATCGGTTAGACTTGATACTTGTAGCAGGTTGTCAACGCTCTTCCAGCCGATTTGTTTTACATAGTTTTGTACAATAAAAATAAAACTGAATACAAAATAAGTTGGGCTTGTGTGTGTGTATGCGTGTTTGTGCGTGTGTTTGTGTACATGTGTATGCGTGTGTGAAAGTGTTTTTTCTTTATATAATATTGCATGCATTTTCGTGGTAGTTGATAGTGCTTTTTTAAGCCTTGTAATATGAAAGCAGTTTCGTTCAACAGTATAACAATATGTATATCGTATTTTATTATTGTGTCAAGTAAGGCAGTGGTGTCATAGCACCCACGTTGCGGACGTATATGTATAAATGCAAACGTGATTAGTGTCGACTCTATCACTCCCATTCAAGACTTTACTTACTTATTAGAGAGGATTCCTGTAGGGTTGTCAACGTAAATGATAGCGTCCATAGGCGGTCCGTATGTTAGTTTACCCACTTTAGTGGCTTAAAAAATTACAATTAATTTACCAGGATTAATTCTGTATGTCAAGTATCAACACCGTGAAAGGTACCTACAAGCTGTAGTGTCGGTCGAACCGTATTCCGGTCCAATTATTTTAAGTTTTGTTCCGTGTCCGGGCATTTCGCGGTTTGCCCGATGTCCATTAAACCAACACTGCTACGACGTTTGGAATTCCAAAAGCTATTAAACTCGATTAAACTTTTATTTGGTCGTTATTTATTGAATTTGGTAAAGATTGGACGGTTCCCATGGGGGCCATTCGAATCAGAATTATTTTGGGGAAATTGTATGTATGTAAGTAATGTTAATATCTTCTTCTCGCCTTGCCACAAGACTAAGTACAAAATACATACATACATACATACATATCATCACGCCAAGTCCCTAACGGGGTAGGCAGAGAGTACAGAGCGCCAGTTCTCTCTAGACTTACAGACCTCTTTCGCTTCGTCCACATTCATCAGTCTCTTCATACATGCTCGTCGGTTTCGAGTACTCTTAACGTTCCCGTCCTTGAGAGTCCGATCTATTTGATCCAGGTAAGTACAACATATTTGGTGTAATTAATAAATAAACCTTGTCCATATCAACCCCACTAAGACACAAGTCTATACGTTCTCCTCTAAGAAACCTCCATTCGCTGAGGCTCCACAATTCCAGAAGACTCCCCTGAACATCTCGGAGAGCATTAGGATCCTTGGAGTTGACATTTCTAGGGGAGGCCAGTTCCGTGGTCGTACAGGGGGAAGCAAAACTGGCGTCTAGGAAGCTCCGTGTGCTCAACAGAGCTAAGCAGTACTTCACAGAACAAAAGCTGGAACTTTAGAAGTCGCAAGTTCAGCCTCATATGGAGTACTGCCGCCGTCAATCTCATTGCGACTTAATTTTTTAAAATTCAGAACAATAACATCAAAAGCCCTTTAGGCGACATGTGGCCTTTTAAGTGGCAATGACAAAACTACAAATAAAGTTGCCATACACGAATTTTTATTTATTAACTTTATGTAAAAATCACCCTTAACTATTACCAAAACATAAATAAAGATATACTCTAAAGTTATATTAATAGAGTTGTTTATCGTATGCGCGTTGTGAAGAAAAAGATTTGATCCCGTTAAGTCAATTGAAATAAACCCATATTCAAATATGTATAGGGAGGGTATCGGTTAAAACGTATGTAATTATTGAATCGTGTGAGGGGGTGACTTTAAAACAGACCATGCGTGGTGAGTTTAATGAATTTAGGTGAGTGAGCGAACACAAGCGCGGGTGAGATCGGGTGAAAAGTTTTAAGTGGAAAATTCAAAAGATAAAAAAATTTTGACATACATATATAATAACATAAAAAATGTGGGCATAATTTTAATTATTCATAACTAAACATTGTACGCTCATGTTAATAATGGAAAAATTTGTGAGGAACAAACGCCTAAACAGATTTGGATGAAGTTTGAAGTTTATATACATAAGACGTTTTTACCCCACAGGGGGTGCCCTTAGCTGTGTTGCTTAGTACTTTAGTGCCTGGCTGGAGGCCTAGGTCTCGCCTTTGTCAGCCAGTTAAGTAGCAAAAGTTCCCGGAACTCAAGCTACGAGAGACAATACAAAAAATATATATATCACAGAAAAATTTAATCTTACGAAATATTTTTTTATGCGTGATGTGGACGATCCTTAACACTCGAATTTTTTAAAAGTCATGTCCAAAGTTGGCTTTTCAGATAAATACAAGTATATATTGCGACATACAACTGACTGATTATGTTTTTTTACTCAAGTGAAGCTGAGCGAGAGTTCTAGTTCTTACCTTATATAATTATGGATGTTGTTTACTTCAAAACGACTTGAACATGCGTATTGTAAACGCATAAAAAATACTAGAAAATTAAATATAACCCAAAAAAATATTACTTTCATTTTCATTTCATTTATTTTCTCTCACAAAACATCTTAGCAACTAAGAAGTTAAACAATTTTATGATATACAGCTATGTAGATTCCTTTAATTGTGAGAGACTGGTGCCTGAGGTAGGTTTGAGAAACCTGTGTTACAGGTCACCAGTGCTCCACCCGTGGACAGGTTATTACTTGTATTTGGAACGTCGTTTAGACAATTAGGACAACTTTTTCTTCTTTGTTTCTTTCTTCTTTTCTTATTCTTCATAATAAATTGACGATTATCTTTGATCTAGTTGGAGTGTACATCTCTGTTATCATTATTGTTAATTTTTTATCTTCTCCACATCGGTTTTTCAGGGGAAGTAAATTTGATTCCGACCCCTATTTTGCCAGCTATATACATACACAGGTGCCAACTTGTCAGACGTGGAACCCGTCGTTATCTGTTAGGTTCGGCTTCACATACATCTTTCGATTCAATTACTTACATACATACATACATATAATCACGCCTCTTTCCCGTAGGGGTAGGCAGATACCACTTCTTTCCACTTGCTACGATCCTTGCATACTTCTTTCGCTTCGTCCACTTTCATTATTCTCTTCATACATGCTCTTCGGTTTAAGGTACTCTTGACCTGGCCTTTTTTCAAGACGTCCCTAATTTGGTCTAGAAACGTCCGTCTGTAGAAAGGTCCACCCCTTCCAACACTTTCATTCACACTCGCCTTATACACTTTTTTCGTCAATCGTTCTTCATTCATTCTCTCGACATGGCCAAACCATCTCAACCAAAAAATATATTGCTATAAAAAAATATATATGATAATTACACTTCAATCACAATTTCAAAGCCAAAACCCTATAAAAACATTCTCACGACTCCAAATCTCTGTCAAATCATTATAATGTAAATTTGACAGACAATCACAACTACGCCACGCTCCGACACAGGCGAAAATAGAAAATAACACGACAATATCACGACAATATCATAACAAAACATTACTAGTAAAGAAATAACAACAAAAAAGTGTCATTCGCAAATCAAAGCAAATAAAGCCGTGTACATACCATGTCCAAATGAGTGAATAAAGAGTGAAGCGCCGCGCGGGTAAATTGTATAAAAACAATTGAGAGCTCGGCCGATGTTTTACGATGGCTTTGACAAAATCAGCGTCGAATCAAACGTACGTAAATGGAAGATGTCGACGTGCCGACAGGGAAATCCGTAGAGCTGACCATATATATATATACATATATATATATATATATATATATATACATATATATATATACATATATATATATACATATATGTATATATATATATATATATATATATATATATATATATTTACCAGTCCAGTCCAGCTCCCTTGCTCGCGATCCAGCAACGCCCTAAGCCGAGGTTCGTACCCCACAGGGGGTGCCCTTAGCTGTGTTGCTTAAAAATAAAGTGCCTGGCTGGAGGCCTAGGTCTCGCCATTGACCGGTTAAGTAGCAAAAGTTCCCGGAACTCACGCTACGAGAAAAAATAAATATATATATATATTTTTTATAATTTTGGACGTTCAGCTATACTTTTTTAAACGTAGGTGGCGATCATGAATTGTCCGTCAGATGGTAAGCCCGCAGGGTAATTACCGCAAGTCGCGGTAACATATGAGTAATCTTACACATATTGCTCAAATAACTCACAAGCCTGAAGAAGCATATGATGTCAAATATTTATGTCTTCTCATAAATACAGACTGTAATTGTAACTAATAGTAATTTGTATTTTACATTGTAAAAAATAGATACATTAGTATCTATTACCATCACCTCATAATGAGAGTGATTTACATTATAAAAAAAAAAACTCAAAAGTCGTCTCCACATATTTCGAGTGAAATCCTCTAGTCGATCAATTTTCCGGTGCCCATCACGCTCGCGTCACGTGTCGGTCACGTGGCCTGTCCAGGGTCGTCCCGCGCTCGTCGCGTCCCCTTCACCATTGTTCTCCGAGTGTAGGGTGTCTATGTGGTAAGATTCGGTATATTTGATAGGTATGTTAGGTAGCTATTGATATTGTACTTATATGTACGAGTTTGCTATGTGCTGCCTATAATTTTAAAGAAGTTGAAAGAGTTTTTCTAAACTATAATTTTTCAGTAAGTTAATTTTTTTTTAGATATTCCAGTTGTGTGAAGGGTTATGTTCAGAACGCTTTTCGATCTAGGGTTCTATTTACGAAACGCTACAACTTCATGTCCCCCCCCCTCTACCAGCTAAACCACACATACATAATATCATCACGCCAATTCTCTAACGGGGTAGACAAAGAATATAGACCTCTTTCGCTTCGTCCACATTCATCAGTTTGTTTATACATGCTCATGCTCGTCGGTTTCGAGTACTCTTGACGTTCCCGTTCATGAGCGTTCGATTTGGTCTAGGTAGGTGGAACGTGGTCTTTATCTAATAATAATAATATATAATATAATAATATATCCTCACGCCTTCCCACAAGGGTCCCCGAAGGGGTAGGCAGAGATGTGTAATACCCACACACCCACTTTCCGCCAGAGGTATATTAGGTGCCAACGTGATAGATGGCGAGTCCATCGCCGTTACTCAAGGACGACTATACATACGTCTTTGAATTTCTTCTCAGACGTATGCAGGTTTCCTCTCGATGTTTTCCTTCACCGTTAAGCTCGTGGTGTGACTAATCACTGTACTTAAGTTCAGAAAAACTCATTGGTACAGTCGGGATTCGAACTTGCGACCTTTGCGTCGCAGGCAACTGCTCGAACCACTCGGCCACCACGGCTCTTCTTTATCTAATAAATACATAATATTATTACAACATGACTCCAATAATAGACAAAGCAGCTTCCACCAATACAGGCGCTTCGCCGCAAGCCACGTCCCACATGCCGCACTCTCCCATGAGTAATAGAATAACAATTTGACATAACAAACATACAAACAAACGTACTACAATGTATTGGTTCCGTAGGATATTTTTTGTTAGTGACGTAAACATACGTTTATTTATGTACTAGCTTATGCCCGCGGCTTCGCCCGCGTGGAGTTCGAAAAAGAAGCCCATGTATTTTCCTGCTAGAATCGTTTCAAAGCCGTGAAAGAGCATCATACTTTATAATATTAGAACTTTGAATTTTCTAGTTTAAAAAAGAAAGTAGCCTTTGTCCCATTCCTAGGTCCAAATCGGTTCAGCCGTTTGGCCGTGAAAGAACCGCAAAAATTATTTAGGTTCAGATTTCATAGTTTAAAATATACCTATTTAACACGGATAAGTACTAGTAAAGAGCACACATACATATAAAATTGCTACGTATCGTTATTACGTTTGTTACTTAGACCCCGCACGCGCAAAAAGCATGCTACCAATGCGCTCACAGTGCATGCGTTGCACCTGATCGGGGACTTGCTCACTCAGTGTAAACATATAGATCTTTTTGCTGACTGCATGGAAAGCTTACTTACCGAAGCTTCCAAATACCTACATATGGATTGAAGCGTGTTGGAGAATCCTGTAAACCGCATGTTACTGTAATTAAATTAAATAAATAAATAAATTACGGTTTGAGTTGACGGCCTCAATGAGTTTTTGCAAAATTATTGAAGTATTCAAAATAATCTTATGGTCAACGGTGAAGGAAAACATCGCGAGGAAACGCACATACTAGCTATGAAGGTCACAGCCGGAGGTTACATAGAAAGATTATCTTGTGAAGCGATGATGTAACATACTAGGTTTAAGAAGAGTTTCTTTAGAGAGGTAGGGCATAACGGGTTTCCCGTTCGATTTGGAGCTGCCCGACTGGGGCAGGACCTCCACCTTATAGAAGTCCGTAGCCAAATAACACAATTTATTGTGTTGTGTTCCTACGTGGTGAATAAGGTTTCCAGTAATGAGCTCCTTGGGGAGGGGGGAGGATTATTACATTGTGTTGGAAGCAGAGGGATTAAACCTTAT
>JACCPG010003865.1:0-45207 GCA_016069955.1 Drepana arcuata
CGAGTGTTCAGAAGAACTAGGAGATCTTGTGAAGCAAGTGGATCCAACACTCGCGCTTTCCGTGTACTTGCGTGCGAATGTCGCCAGCAAGGTCATCCAGTGCTTTGCTGAAACAGGACAGTTCCAAAAAATTGTCCTGTACGCCAAGAAGGTATACACTAGTTGAATAACAGTTATTTAGTAATGCTTAAAAAAATTACAGTTTTAACCCAATTCTTTTCTTGGATAGGTTGGATACACGCCTGATTACATCTACTTATTGCGTTCTGTAATGAGAACGAATCCGGAGCAAGGCGCCGGGTTCGCGGGCATGCTGGTGGCGGAGGACCCGCCGCTGGCAGACATTAGCCAGATTGTGGACGTGTTCATGGAGCAGAACATGGTGCAGCAGTGCACCGCCTTCCTGCTCGACGCGCTCAAGAACAACCGCGCCGAGGAGGGCCCCCTGCAAACGCGGTGCGTAGCCTCACTCTTGGCCACCGCCCTTACGCCCGGCCTCTGTCCTCACGCCAAGCTCTGCCCGCAGGCTGCTCGAGATGAACCTGATGTCGGCGCCGCAGGTGGCGGATGCGATCCTGGGCAACGCCATGTTCACGCACTACGACCGCGCCCACGTGGCGCAGCTTTGCGAGAAGGCGGGCCTGCTGCAGCGGGCGCTCGAGCACTACACCGACCTGTACGACATCAAGCGCGCCGTGGTGCGTCCCGAGCAGTACCATACTCCCCCTCTCCCCCTCCCCAGCCTCCAGCCCCTCGTCATTGATTGCCCTCTGGCCCTCCGCAGGTGCACACCCACCTGCTGCCCGCCGACTGGCTCGTCACCTACTTCGGCAGCCTCTCGGTGGAGGACTCGCTGGAGTGCCTCAAAGCGATGCTGCAGGCTAATATGCGCCAGAACCTGCAGATCTGCGTGCAGATCGCCACCAAGTACCACGAGCAGCTGACCACCAAGGCGCTAATTGAGCTCTTCGAGAGCTTCAAGACCTACGAGGGGCTCTTCTACTTCCTCGGCTCCATCGTCAACTTCAGCCAGGATCCTGAAGTGCACTTCAAGTATATACAGGTGAGTGCCTTTACACATAGACTAAGTAAGCCCCCCAAGCGTTCTTTTACTTTTGGATATAGCAAAGACGACACAATTGCTGCGCTGAGTAGTTGTATTGTATATCGGGTGGTGTCGCAGGCGGCGTGCAAGACCGGCCAGATCAAGGAGGTGGAGCGCATCTGCCGCGAGTCCAACTGCTACAACGCGGAGCGCGTCAAGAACTTCCTCAAGGAGGCCAAGCTGCCCGACCAGCTGCCGCTGATCATCGTGTGCGACCGCTTCGACTTCGTGCACGACCTGGTGCTCTACCTGTACCGCAACAGCCTGCAGAAGTACATCGAGATCTACGTGCAGAAGGTGCGAGCATACCGCAGCGAGCACATGCGGGAGAGTGGGCGTGGGCGGACTGTACAACGGGTGTGTCGCAGGTCAACCCGTCACGGCTACCGGTGGTGGTGGGCGGGCTGCTGGACGTGGACTGCACAGAGGACATCATCAAGAACTTGATCCTAGTGGTGCGCGGGCAGTTCTCTACGGACGAGCTGGTGGCCGAGGTGGAGAAGCGCAACAGGTGAGTGGCCGCAGCGGACTGTACCGCAGTGGATGGCTCTGGGTGTGGTGCGGGGTGCACTGTACTAGTGCTAGTGGTGTGAGTGTGGTGGGCGCGTCGCAGGCTGAAGCTGCTGCTGCCGTGGCTGGAGACGCGCGTGCACGAGGGCAGCACGGAGCCGGCCACGCACAACGCGCTCGCCAAGATCTACATCGACTCGAACAACAACCCCGAGCGGTTCCTGAAGGAGAACCAGTGGTACGACTCGCGCGTGGTGGGCCGCTACTGCGAGAAGCGCGACCCTCACCTGGCGTGCGTGGCGTACGAGCGCGGCCAGTGTGACCGCGAGCTGATCGCCGTGTGCAACGACAACTCGCTGTTCAAGACGCAGGCGCGCTACCTCGTGCGCCGCCGCGACCAGGACCTCTGGCTCGAGGTGCTCGCCGAGTCCAACCCCTTCAAGCGGCAGCTCATCGACCAGGTAAAGCACTACCACTACGTAATATGTTACCTGCAATAACTTGCACATTGTTTTAATTCACCTATTTTTTATAATTATGGTTACAGGTGGTACAAACAGCCCTCTCCGAAACACAGGACCCGGAGGACATATCTGTTACAGTGAAAGCATTCATGACAGCCGACCTGCCCAATGAGCTCATCGAATTGCTAGAAAAAATTGTCCTCGATAATTCTGTCTTCTCAGATCACAGGAACTTGCAAAATCTTCTTATTCTTACGGGTGAGTTGAAATTCATAAAACGATAAAGTTTATACATCATTCAGATCACTTGTGTTTAAGCTGGATGCTTAGAGTCGCCATACATAATAATATCAATGAATGTATACCAACTTTTTTCGCGCTCATCCTAATAAATCTTTCGGCGCCACAATGGCAGTGCTAATCATTGTGTGGGCGTAATTAGGTGCCACACCCTATAGTATAGTAGTCGGAGTTAATAGGTGTTTGTATGATAACAATTAACCTACAGCTATAAAGGCGGATCGCACCCGCGTGATGGAGTACATCAACCGGCTGGACAACTACGACGCGCCCGACATCGCCAACATCGCTATAAACAATGAACTCTATGAAGAGGCCTTTGCAATATTCAAGAAGTTTGATGTCAACACTTCTGCTATCCAGGTATTTTATACCAACATATTCATCCAGAACTCCACAATTAATGTCCATGTAATATCAGTCTTCCCCCTTGCCTTGCCTTGCATATATATATACTAGCTGGGCCCGCGACTTCACCCGCGTGGAATTTGATTGTTAAAAAAACTTTCTAAATTAAAAGTAGCCTAAGTTACTCCTTTTTACATCAGCTATCTGCCAGTGTGCACACGCCAAAAGTGGACCAACAAACAGACAGAGCGACAGACAAAAATTTTAAAAAGTTATAGTTTGGTGTATGTACTGTATATATATATTCATATGCATGTAGTAAAAAGTGGTTTATTTCAATATTACAAACAGACACACCGATTTTATTATATGTATAGATATGTGCAATTAATGTTTATTGATAAACTTGCGCTTTCTGTTATTACGGCAATGAGAGCTCACATTTATAGAATATACATATGTATTATAAAAAGCTTCGCTTAAACATTCAAAACTTACACTAATTCTCAAGGTTGACGCCCCGTAGCATTAATCGCGTATGTAAGCGTTAAATTCTTACTGCACGCCGTAAAGTCTGTATATTATATTATACTAATCTGTCCGGCAGTATAAAACTTGATTGTATACTCCACCAGGTATTGATAGAACAAGTGAAAGACCTTGAGCGAGCATACGAGTTCGCTGAGCGATGTAACGAGCCCGGCGTATGGTCTCAACTCGCCAAGGCTCAACTTCAGCAGGGACTCGTTAAAGAGGCCATTGACTCGTACATCAAGGCCGACGACCCCTCGGCCTACATGGATGTCGTCGCCACCGCTACCAAGCAGCATTCGTGGGAAGATCTCGTTAGATATTTGCAAGTGAGTATTTTACGTTTCAGATAATGTTGCAGAGTATCTCAACTGATTTAGAATGAAATACATCATGAATATTATGTTTGACAGATGGCCCGCAAAAAGGCTCGAGAATCGTACATAGAGTCGGAACTTATTTATGCGTACGCTCGCACTGGTCGTCTCGCCGACCTCGAGGAGTTCATCTCTGGACCGAACCACGCTGACATACAGAAAATTGGAGACCGCTGTTTCGAAGACCAGATGTACAACGCTGCAAAACTGCTGTACAATAATGTTAGCAACTTCGCCAGGCTCGCTATCACCTTGGTGTATCTTAAGGAATTCCAAGGTAAGCATATTCATGGTAATCCGGAAAATGTCTAATTAAAAGAGAACATTCTGAATAGCAGCATGTGCTGTGCGTTAGGTGCCGTGGAGAGCGCGCGCAAGGCGAACTCGACGCGCACGTGGAAGGAGGTGTGCTTCGCGTGCGTGTCGGCGGGCGAGTTCCGGCTGGCGCAGATGTGCGGGCTGCACATCGTGGTGCACGCCGACGAGCTGGAGGAGCTCATCAACCACTACCAGGAGCGCGGCCACTTCGACGAGCTGATCGGCCTGCTCGAGGCCGCCCTGGGGCTGGAGCGCGCGCACATGGGCATGTTCACCGAGCTCGCCATCCTCTACTCCAAGTACAAGCCGGGCAAGATGCGCGAGCACCTGGAGCTGTTCTGGTCGCGCGTCAACATCCCCAAGGTGTTGCGCGCCGCCGAGCACGCGCACCTGTGGCCCGAGCTGGTGTTCCTGTACGACAAGTACGAGGAGTACGACAACGCCGCGCTCACCATGATGCAGCACCCCACGGAGGCGTGGCGCGAGGGCCACTTCAAGGACATCGTCACCAAGGTGGCCAACATGGAGCTCTACTACAAGGCGATCCAGTTCTACCTGGACTACAAGCCGCTGCTGCTCAACGACCTGCTGCTGGTGCTGGCGCCGCGCATGGACCACACGCGCGCCGTGGCCTTCTTCACCAGGGCGGCCCACCTGCAGCTGGTCAAGGCCTACCTGCGCTCCGTGCAGAGCCTCAACAACAAGGCCGTCAACGAGGCCCTCAACTCGCTGCTCATCGACGAGGAGGACTATCAGGTATGCATACACACCCCACCATGTACTACGGCTCTATGCTGACACAAATTCCCACGCGCATTGTCAACGCTCGTAACCAGGCGTAACATAGTACCTTCTTACGTCACATTTTTACCTGTTTAACCGTATCTTTAACTGTGTGAACAGGGATTACGGACTTCAATAGACGCATTCGACAATTTCGACACCATTGCGCTGGCACAACAGTTAGAAAAACACGAGCTTACCGAATTCAGAAGGATTGCTGCTTATCTTTATAAAGGTAAACACCGACAATGTGACTGCTTATTTGCTTGAGAAGTTTTCACGGCATGTGTTAATACATTACGTGTGCAGGTAACAACAGATGGAAGCAGAGCGTGGAGTTGTGCAAGAAAGACGCGCTGTACGCAGACGCAATGGAATACGCCGCCGAGTCTCGGCAGCCCGAGGTCGCGGAAGAGTTACTCAATTGGTTCCTCGAGCGCGATAACTTTGAATGTTTCTCCGCGTGCCTTTATCAGGTTTAACTTTTTTTAACTTAACTATAACAAATATCTATGAATCTACTTAATATTATTAAGGCGAAGATTTGTCAGGACGTTTGTTACTCAATCACGCCAGAACGGGGGAACACAATTGGATGAATTTGAATGAACTCACACCTACATTCCGCCAGAGATATATTTTAGGTGCCAACGTGACAGATGGCGAGTCCATCGCCGTTACTCAAGCACGACTATACATACGCCTTTGAATTTCTTCTCAGACGTATGCAGGTTTCCTCTCGATGTTTTCTATAATAATATAAACCTTCACCGTAAAGCTTGTGGTGTGACTAATCACTGTAAGTTCAGAAAAACTCATTGTACAGTCGGGATTCGAATTTGCGATCTTTGGGTCGCAGGCAACTACTCGAACCACTCGGCCACCACAGCTTACGGCATGGATCACATGTTATATTCTAGACCAATTAAATCCAATTTTACGAGGCGAAACCGCTGGGGCTTGGCATAGCCGATGTATTAAACGTCGTGCGATATAATAGCACGATCGGAACTAGTTGGCCGGGCCTTAGTTGGGGACGGAATTGAGGCGGCCTTCTAGTACACATAAGATTATTGACGGTGACTTATATTGAGACATCCATGATCCCACCTATATCTATAGAACTGTTTGTTTCAGTGTTATGATTTACTGAAGCCCGATGTGGTGATTGAACTTGCTTGGAGACATAACATCATGGACTTTGCTATGCCGTACCTTATACAGGTAATCAATATACCGATACCATACTGATGGAACATGCTATCCTTGAAATTGGTTTGTATGTTATTTTGGTTGTTTAGACTGTACGGGAATTGACGACGAAAGTGGAAAAACTCGAAGAAGCTGACGCCAAACGTAGCACCGAGAGTGCTGAGCACGAGGCCAAGCCGGCCATGATCATGGAACCACAACTTATGCTTACAGCAGGTAAGTTCTATCGTATTGGGACATTACATATATCTTCACGTCTACCCACAAGGGTCTTCGAAAGTGCCTATTGCACTGGTGTAACCCCACTTATCGCTGGAGATATATTTGGGCGCTATGTGTTAAGTACTATTTCTCAAACACAATATTACACGCATTTTTTTTCGTCTTAATAATATGCTGGTTTCACGATGGTTACCTTCACTATAACGCTCGTGGTTTGATAAGATATCACTGTACTTAGGATAAACTCACTGGTATAGACAATTTTGAACCTGCAATCTTAAATTCGCAAGCTACTCAAATAATCCTGTACCATGGCATTTGAAGATACAACAGTCGGCCAAGAATTAAGCTGAACTTTTTTCCAGGACCGTCTATGGCTTACCCTGGTGTGGCGGCGCAGGCGTCCCCGTATGCGTACGCGGCGCAGGCACCGTCCCCCGCGCCGTACCACGGGTACGGCATGTAGGGCTCCGTGTCCCCTCGCTGGGGGGCGCCACTGACCTGCGAACGCGGACACCCGGCCTAGCGCGTTGGGGCGGTCCGGCCAACGTAGTTAGTTGCTACTTATATGCAGTAGTGTAGTATCTATTTACTAGCTGTGTTTAGGAATGTGGACTCGTGCGGTACGGTCCCGTTCTATTTACGCCGCAGAGGTTTCAACTCTCTTTGCACTTGCGACCCACGCAGCCGTCACTCACTTACACGACCGCTGCCTTGTATTCTAAGTGGACTGATACATTGAAGTAACTTTAGTTTTATATAGGAGGGTTCATTACTCAATTTACGTAGTCTGGGCCTAAATTTCGATCTCGAGTTTTGTTTGTCGTACTCCATTGCATAAAAGTATTAGTATATTAGTATGTTGATTATAAGTCGGAAGTGCATAGAGATATGTTTATAGTTACGCATGTGTTTCGTAGATTGGGCTGATATGATATAAAAGACTAAAAATTTCTTATAATATTAGCCTGTACAAAAATGATAATATATTTGATTGCTGCACAGCTCTCATAAATTAAAGTGCTTTATTTTTGTCGATAATGAAAGTTTAAATAGATCATCACTCTAGGCTTTGCGTCGATAATTATTTTAGTATTAGAGAGATGCATGTTTTTTCGAATTAAAAAATATACCATGATTTAATAATAAAACAAAGTTATATCGTCGTTCCCATCACATATTCGTGTTATTGAAAATGTATTGGACCTATTGGAAATGCTTATGTATAGGAATATCCGTATTCTACCGAAATTTATCGTCAATGATTTCAGAGATTCCATTTGCTTTCAGGAGTAAATACTCTAACAACAACAAACAAATCGCATATAGCTAGCTTACAGCGATATCTTCTCATTGGAAGTTCTAATTAAGTTGTGCAATAAATGTCGATTAATTCCCCTTATTACAAAAGATGTGCAAATGAAAGATATTGGCACCGAAATTTTCGAAAGGGAGAGATGTATATGACCTTTATAAATCTGTCCCTTTCGCACTTATCACTCATCAAGACTAAGGTATGTTCAGATTAAAAATATACCTGTTTTTTTTAGTTGCATAAAATTGTTATTTTAATAACTGGATAACTTTGCATCAGAATGATTTTTAACTTCAGGTCGAATCACATAGTAGGATTCCTTTCTATTATTTGTATTTTATTGTATGTATTAAACGTATTAAATCGTATCCCAAAAAAATATATATGAAATATAACTAATATTATACAATTCCTTAAATTGCGAATAAAAAAAATCATAAACAGGTGTTTTGTAATAAGAGGGAACGACATGTGAAGTATGAGGAGTAAATTCATCGTAAAGGGTTTATTTTTATGTATATAATGCATTTACGTCGACACAGTAATGTTGATATTGTTGATGACACTAATCAAAATATGAAATTCTAGGTATTTTAGGTATAGTTTAGTCTGAATAAGATTATGATGTTATTTTTATTGATGTTTGCGAATGTGTACGAGATTCGAATCTCAAGTCAAGTCACGCGTGTTGTTTTAATTTGCGTTTGTAATCTCACTTTGATGAATGCCTTCACTAGATCTAAATGATGTCTTAACTAGTTTGCTGTTCTAGGGTCATACGTTTCCGTATTCTGTTATTTAGTAGAGAATATTAACTATTATTATTATTTGTATTATGGCACCCTGGCGCTAGTGATTAGTTTACATGTAGTCGTTCTCGCTGTCTTGAATATGCCGAGGCTTGGCATTAGTCGCTGGTTTATTATTATTATTATTAATGTTGAAATAAAATGTTCATTCAAATCATTCCAATCATCTATATAAATTATGATAAATTATTATTGTTATAGTTGGTTTATACGCCTTCCTTTCTTATTGTCGTACATTTTATTAAGAACTTATAAAATACAGAAAATATTTACGGTTTATTAACATTGTATTTATTCCTGTATAATACTGTTTCCCTGAATTATTATTGTAAGATTGTAATAAATGAATAAAACATTGTTATTTCTTTGATTGCTCATAATTTTGTTGTGTATTATATAATTTACACATTTATAAGATGAAGATTCAGAAGCAGATGAACTAGAACTGATTGCCGCATATTATTTGGATACTAAATTACTATAAATAAATAATAAAAATAATACTATACCGTTACTACTTTCCGTTCTGTCTAGTTCGGGACCGCGCGCAACTGACGTGGAGTGGAGAGTTCGGGCATTGTGATGGCCAACTCCGCCCACTCCGCCCAGTTCCGCGCGCATGCGGCCCGCCTGATGGAAAGCGGTTACCGCCGCCTATGGACGCTTGCAATACAACCTTGATTTAATTCCGTATTTTGTCCATTCTATGATCTAACTTTATTGGTCTATTATATAATTCTATGACTAAACATAATTTATCAGATGAGATGATCTAAGTGCTTATTTTACGGTGACATATATATATACATTTCGGCATTTATTATTATTATTATTATCTTAAAAGCCGTGATATAAAGATCGCAAGTTCGAATCCCGACTGTACCAATGAGTTTTTATGAACCTCACGCCTTCCCACAAGTATATGTACAGTGTATAGGTGCCAACGTGATAGATGGCGAGTTCATTGCCGTTACTCAAGCACAACTATACATACGCCTTTGAATTTCTTCTCAGACGTATGCAGGTTTCCTCTCGATATTTTCCTTCACCGTAAAGCTCGTGGTGTGACTAATCACTGTACTTTTGTTCAGAAAAACTCATTGGTACAGTCGGGATTCGAGCTTGCGATCTTTGTGTCGCAAGCAACTTTTTGTACAGTCGTGCAATAGCAACGGCGTTGGACTCGCCATTTGTCACGTTGGCATCAAAAACTACTATTTTATACTGTTGGCACTTAAAATATATCTCTGGCGGAAAATGGGTGTGTGAGAACTATGGTTAGACATTGACACAAATTGAAGCAATCTCAGAACAAATATTTTTTAGAAATATTTGTTCTTTTTTTTGTAATTGTATTTAGACTTCACAGGCAAGAGACCAAAGCGATTGTAAACATTGTAAAAAAAGGTGTTCCATCAAGGTGAGTACCATAGACAACTAAATATTCCATATTATTTTCTAATAAATTTGATCAATTGTGTTCAATGCCGGAGGATGGGTAAGCCGACCTTAATGCTTCTGCTAATGTGAATACAATAGCAAATCCTTTAAAAACACTGTGATTCCAGTTTCCCAGTGCGCACTATAATGTTTTTTAGGAGCAATGAAATTAACTGAGTTACAGTATTCCAGTGAATATCTCGGAGGTAAAGAAGTAAAAACAATTTGCACTGTATAGTTGCAAGGGTAGAGGTGAAGGTTAAACTTCAAATGTTTGTAGTTATGGCATCGCAAGCTAGAATAAAAAAGTAAAACTAACTTTATGAGGTTTGTCAGTTTTTTAGTCTATGGTGGGAGTTGCCGTGTTGACTGGACTTGACTGACTCTTGCTTGTCTAAGTTGTGTTGTCTATCATTTACGCTTTTTGTTTGTTCATCTTGATGTTCATCTGGTTTGCTGGGAATCATATCAGATGAAGTAAATGTGCCGTTTTATTATTCACGTTAATAGTTGTTAGTATTTTCATACCGCCAAAATATACCGAGAAAGTGAACAAAAGAAAAGTAGTGTTGCAATGAATGTGTGATCGTTTCAGATAAAGCAGATTTCAGTGTTCCCATTGAATATTCTACCTAAATAATTGTACAAGAGTGAAGGAAAGAAATCCGCAGACATGGCGCAAGTATTACCAATACGTTTTCAAGAGCACTTGCAGGTGAGTTCGTGTGGAATATGCTGGCTTATTAATTCTAAGTATTGGTAGTTGGCACTGGTCTCTCAATATTAGTCTAGCTAGAAAGCAATCAGTAATTGTAAATCCCAATAAGATGCTCAGGAGGCCGGTCAGTGGACAACTTTGTGTATGCCAAGCGGCGGCGGCGCGTCTGAGGTCATTGCGCAATTATCAGCTTGTTAGTCACGTCACCACGACAAATCATAGATATCTATACCTACACTTAGATAAATGATAAAACCTGATAATGCACCACTCACTTTAAATTGTAGTAAACAATAAGTGTTAGGAGAACTTTCAAAATTATTACATTTAACAATTAACCAATGCATTATTTATGCATAAAACAGGGTAGTTTGAACTTGACTGCCAATAAAGTTAGAGAAAGTTTTTGACATTTCCAACATAAACATCATGTATTAAATAGTATATATAAATATATATATATATATATATATATATATATATATATTATTATTATTGTTATTAAAGTTTTAGCATATAAGGTGAAGGGCTTCCTAAACCGGCGGAAATATGATTTTAAACTGAAATTAGCACAATATTTTTTTGCTTATAATTTTCTTATATTTACATAAGAGTCCTGAAACAGATCAGGTGTAACAACATATCTATATACCAACTGAGATTATGTGCCCATTTATGACATGCATCTGTCACTTAGATGCTACTTTGTCCTTGAATTTCTTCTCAGATTATCTCAGGGTCCCTTCAGATGATTTTGTTCACTGTGAAACTTGTAATATTACAAACAACTGTTTTTGTCTGTCTTGCCATGTGTACCTAAGTCTAGAGAGAACTGGAGCTCTATACAGAGAGCCTACTCAGGAGAGAGCCTACTCGGACTCAGGTATGATGATATGTATGTATGCCATACCATATCATATATACAAAATATATATTAAGACTATTAGAATTTAATTGTGATTTATATATGACTTAAAAAATATTTATCAATGTTTTGGCATTATATTTAATTGTAGTCACTGCTCCAAACAGGATCTTAGCTAGAGTGAGATTTTTTAAAGTCCCTTGATACCAATAAAAAAATACTTTTTTTTCTGTAGGTATTGCATTTTGTTAACTGAATGCATTTCTTAAGAATAATTGCATTATAACTTATTAAATGAACTGCAATATGATAACAAATAACATATATATTCTATCTATGAATATGTCTAGTGGCACTAACTTCTTTATTAGTGGCAAATTGGCTAATAATGTTATCATATTTGTAGGCAAGTCTGCCCTTTGCAGAAATAAAATATAATGGTTATGAATGGTTATATATCCCCAAATTACACATCTATTTGAATACTTTATAATAACATATTTAATGCTACTGCAAAAGCAGGTCTGCCTTCCCACAAGGGGTAGGCAGACCTCCTTTTGCAAGAGATATATATTATCATTCCATTACCTTTTCTTAAGCACAACAATACATTTCATTGAATTTTTCAAATATATGTAGGTTTCCTTTTTATATTGCCCTTCACTGTAAAGCTAAGTAATTTCACACAACTCATTGGTAAAGTCAGGACTGGAGCTTGCCATCTTTACATTGAAGGCAACTTCTCGAATCAGAGCACCATGCCTCAAATATATATTGTATATTCCTGTCTTACTTGAACAAAAGAGAATTTTCATGGTTAAGTAAGCTTGCAACTCCTAATGCATATCTAAGATTTGCAGAAAACCTAGGAGTTTAACTTACATAATTAGTTGATCATAAGAGATGCATGTATGTCCAGGAAGAGCAGTCCAAGTTCAAGACATTATTTATACCTAATAGGTTTACATTCTGTATACAACATTAGTTCTGTAGTTATTTCTACATGATCAGCAATGCATGTATGGTAAGCTTATACAATTGGCAGTAACTGCCTACTGTCAGCCAAGCTGCATGTTCTGGTATTAAGAAAAAAATCTTGTTCCAGCTTACCAATGTGGGCATCAATCCAGCCTCTATATCGTTCAACACACTTACGATGGAGTCAGACAAGTTCATATGCGTGCGCGAGAAGGTGGGCGAGACTGCGGAGGTGGTGATCATCGACATGGCGGACCCCACCAACCCCATCCGGCGGCCCATCAGTGCCGACTCCGCCATCATGAACCCTGCCAGCAAAGTCATCGCGCTCAAGGGGAAGGCTGGTGTTGAAGGTATTATTTTAATGATTTAAGACTGGATGTGAATGTCCTTGCAAACATTTATAAGGAGCTTATTTTTATCATAATGTTTTATGAGTTTATTGACACAGTAAAACTGAGGGTAGTTTTAAGAATAGCATAATATCATGAAGTGATGTAATTTATGTTTCGTTTGAATGTGCAAATGTCAGGAACTAATAGGAAAACCTGTAGCTATGAGCTTTTGCCCAGCTAGAGATAATGTCTATGCAGAGGAACCAATCTTGATAGGAATATCTTTAACTATGATGAAAAGAAATTTTTTTTTGCATGCTTATTTGAGAGATAGGAATGCTGTTTTATTAAACCTGAAAATTATATTTACAATTTGACATAAGCTTAGTTAAATGTACTTTTCTTTAATGACATGGTTACATAGAGTTATTAAAAACGAATTACACAAGAGGGTTTACAGCTACTCTTAAATCAGGTAGGTTGATTGTTCCTAGCGCTTTGAGGTGATAGAAGTGTATGACAGATTACTGCCACCAACTCAAACATACATAAAGATAGAGAATTGCACTTAAGTACAAGGCTTGTGTATGTTTTGTGTTGAAAATAACAAAATATAACCTTTTAAGAGCAACAAACTTGAAGTGATAGTGTTCCTATGACTCATGCGCTTATCTCTGTGACATTGTGTGATGTTATTGTTTCTGACATTGATTTTTATTCATATTATTTTGATAATGATTGTCAAGAGTGTTTAATGAGAGAGAATGAGAAAATAAACAAGGAAGCCTGTCTGATGGTTAGTGGGGGGACCGTGTTACTGAAAGGATCTTTTCGTAGAATAAGGACCAAATGGTTGGAGCTTTGAAATCTTAGTACAGGAACCTAACAGCAGTAACTTTCGCCTGCACGTTTTCGTAGGTAATGTCCTATTTGGGAAATAATTTTGGAAAAGAAAAGCTACCTTGTAATGTACCCAACTAGGGCACTTATCACTTAGGCTTAGCTTGAGACTTGTCTAATAATATGCGGTTATCTATGGAACGCTTTCAGCACCAGGGCCCCTAGGCAAAATCCTTTACATTAGTAAAGGAAAAAGTAATGCCATTGCCGTACAATCGATAGCGTTAGCAGAAACGTATATTTAGTCTAGGGGCTGACACTTATTCTGTACGGGAGGGGAGATCCGTCGAACTCTCTTGAATTCATTTAAAATACTTTTAAATATCAAACCAAACTCTATGACTGTAATTGTTTGCTCAATGTAGGTAAACAGTGACGTCAGGCCAGATGGCCAGGAGGCGTATATTTTGCGTTCCTTTATCTAAAGTGAAGACAATAATCACAATAAACAAATGAAAATCGAGAGTTACGAATATAAGGTGAATAACTGGAATGTCATTCCCCACATCTCAATGAGTCAATCAAAATAAAAAATAAAAATTTCACATAGGCCTAGATGGGCACTTATAAAACGTCGAAAAAGGTGCACGGTTCGGGTTGGTCTTTCGTGTGTTACAATGTGTTTATCCAGGCTAGAAGCTATTTCTATTCTAAATTTAATCTAAATCTGTTCAGCTATATACTTGCAAACTTCCGCCTTTTTTCAGTAGTTAGGTTGCATTTGCTCATTTCAATAAATTTACATCTATTGGTGAAAACCGCATGAAAGTCGACTCGGTAGTTGTTGTCTTGTTGACCTTAGTACAAATAGACAGACATACGCAGCGTAGGATGCACCAGAACCTGTGTTGCAGGTAATTTTCACTTAACTGGGTACATGAAAAGGGTCCACTTTTGACAGATAATGTAGAAGAAATATTAGATCAAGCTTATATTTTCAGCAGCACAAAAGACGCTGCAGATCTTTAACATAGAGATGAAGGCCAAGATGAAGGCGCATACGATGACGGAGGACGTAGTGTTCTGGAAGTGGATCTCGCTGAACACGCTGGCGCTGGTCACCAAGCTGTCCGTCTACCACTGGTCCATGGAGGGGGACTCTACACCTGTCAAGATGTTCGATAGGCATGCGTCGCTTACTGACTGTCAGATCATCAACTATCGGACAGATCCCAAGCAACAGTGGCTGTTATTAGTCGGTAAGGAATTTTTTGCTTTTACTTGGAGATCTATGTTGGTGTCACTTTCTTTAGGAACATGTATTATATAAATAGTATAAGTGATATTTATCAATCTAGTTGAATATAAGTTTCTTCGTCGTAGGTATATCAGCTGCGCAAAACCGCGTGGTGGGTGCCATGCAGCTGTACTCGGTGGAGCGCAAGTGCTCGCAGCCCATCGAAGGCCACGCCGCCTCCTTCGCCACGTTCAAGGCGGAGGGCAACGCCGAGCCCTCCACGCTGTTCTGCTTCGCCGTGCGCACCGCGCAGGGCGGCAAGCTGCACGTGATCGGTAGGCCGCCTGCCTCCAGCGCACTGCATGGTCCTAGACTAGACTAGGCTAGACTAGAGCAGTGGTCCATGTGTGTCCCCGTGTGCGCAGAGGTGGGCCAGACGCCGGCCGGCAACCAGCCGTTCCCCAAGAAGGCGGTGGACGTGTTCTTCCCGGCGGAGGCGCAGAACGACTTCCCGGTGGCGATGCAGGTGTCGCCCAAGTACGACGTGATCTACCTGATCACCAAGTACGGCTACATCCACATGTACGACATCGAGACGGGCACCTGCATCTATATGAACCGCATCTCGTCGGACACCATCTTCGTGACGGCGCCGCACGAGGCCACGGGCGGCATCATCGGTGAGTGAGGCGTGGCTGCCACCACTGGTGTGCGTGTGTGTGTGTGTGTATGTGTGTGAGCGCGCGTGTGTGTGTGTGCAGGCGTGAACCGCAAGGGGCAGGTGCTGTCGGTGTCGGTGGAGGAGGAGTCGGTGGTGCCGTACGTGAACTCGGTGCTGCAGAACCCCGAGCTGGCGCTGCGCATGGCGGTGCGCAACAACCTGGGCGGCGCCGAGGAGCTGTTCGTGCGCAAGTTCAACCTGGTGTTCGGCAACGGGCAGTACGGGGAGGCCGCCAAGGTGGCCGCCATGGCGCCGCGCGGCATCCTGCGCACGCCGCAGACCATCCAGCGCTTCCAGCAGGTGCCCACGCAGCCGGGACAGACATCGCCGCTGCTGCAGTACTTCGGCATCCTGCTCGACCAGGCGCAGCTCAACAAGTTCGAGTCGCTTGAGCTCTGCCGCCCGGTACTGCTGCAAGGTACGAGCCCTTCATGTATACTGCAATATTTGATAGTATATTTTACAATTACGTATACGTTATATAAAATTACCATATCCATCGTTATACAGGCCGCAAGCAACTCATAGAGAAGTGGTTGAAGGAAGAAAAGCTGGAATGTTCCGAGGAACTGGGCGATCTTGTCAAGCAGGTCGACCCAACATTGGCGCTGTCGGTGTACTTACGCGCGAACGTGGCCAATAAAGTCATACAGTGCTTCGCAGAGACCGGACAATTCCAGAAAATAGTGCTGTATGCCAAGAAGGTATATTCTATGTTATCATCATACTACATAATTATATATATATCATTGCCAGCCCCGTGAGGGACTTGACGCAATGCATTTGTGTTACTATTTGTATGAACAAATTGAACTTATAATAAGTTAAAAAACATGCTGCAAAGGTACCTTAATGTAAACATCATATAACTCACAAATACACATTATAATGTGAATTTAAGTTTGTTTGTCTCTCTCTTATTCACTGCAATGTGATACCAATCAAATAATATTGATTTGTGCTACACAAGTTAATGACACCTTCATGCTCCATTATGATTAAGATTCGTGATGGATTTTCAGGTTTCAAGTAATGTTTTATATATTCCAGGTGGGATATACCCCGGACTTCGTGTTCCTGTTGCGTTCTGTAATGAGAACGAATCCTGAGCAAGGCGCTGGGTTCGCGGGCATGCTGGTGGCGGAGGACCCGCCGCTGGCAGACATTAGCCAGATCGTGGACGTGTTCATGGAGCAGAATATGGTTCAGCAGTGCACCGCCTTCCTGCTCGACGCGCTCAAGAACAACCGCGCCGAGGAGGGCCCCCTGCAAACGCGGTGCGTAGCCTCGCCCTAGGCCCCCACGCTCGGCCCTCACTCTTGGCCTCCGCCCTCACGCCCGGCCTCTGTCCTCACGCCAAGCTTTGCCCGCAGGCTGCTCGAGATGAACCTGATGTCGGCGCCGCAGGTGGCGGATGCGATCCTGGGCAACGCCATGTTCACGCACTACGACCGCGCCCACGTGGCGCAGCTTTGCGAGAAGGCGGGCCTGCTGCAACGGGCGCTCGAGCACTACACCGACCTGTACGACATCAAGCGCGCCGTGGTGCGTCCCGAGCAGTACCGACTCTCCTTCCCCAGTAGGTCCTCCGCTACTGACTATCCTCTGGTCTTCCGCAGGTGCACACCCACCTGCTGCCCGCCGACTGGCTCGTCACCTACTTCGGCAGCCTCTCCGTGGAGGACTCGCTGGAGTGCCTCAAAGCGATGCTGCAGGCTAATATGCGCCAGAACCTTCAGATCTGCGTGCAGATCGCCACAAAGTACCACGAGCAGCTGACCACCAAGGCGCTAATTGAGCTCTTCGAGAGCTTCAAGACCTACGAGGGGCTCTTCTACTTCCTCGGCTCCATCGTCAACTTCAGCCAGGACCCCGATGTGCACTTCAAGTATATACAGGTGAGTGTTTTTACACATAGACATAAAGTAAGCCCCCCACATGCTCTTTTACTTTTGGACATAGTAATGACAACGCAATGGCTGCGCTGAGTAGTTTGGCTGTAATGTATATCGGGTGGTGTCGCAGGCGGCGTGCAAGACCGGCCAGATCAAGGAGGTGGAGCGCATCTGCCGCGAGTCCAACTGCTACAACGCGGAGCGCGTCAAGAACTTCCTCAAGGAGGCCAAGCTGCCCGACCAGCTGCCACTGATCATCGTGTGCGACCGCTTCGACTTCGTGCACGACCTGGTGCTCTACCTGTACCGCAATAGCCTGCAGAAGTACATCGAGATCTACGTGCAGAAGGTGCGAGCATACCGCAGCGAGCACATGCGGGAGAGTGGGCGTGGGCGGACTGTACAACGGGTGTGTCGCAGGTCAACCCGTCACGGCTACCGGTGGTGGTGGGCGGGCTGCTGGACGTGGACTGCACGGAGGACATCATCAAGAACTTGATCCTGGTGGTGCGTGGGCAGTTCTCCACGGACGAGCTGGTGGCCGAGGTGGAGAAGCGCAACAGGTGAGTGGCCGCAGCGGACTGTACCGCAGTGGATGGCTCTGGGTGTGGTGCGGGGTGCACTGTACTAGTGCTAGTGGTGTGAGTGTGGTGGGCGCGTCGCAGGCTGAAGCTGCTGCTGCCGTGGCTGGAGACGCGCGTGCACGAGGGCAGCACGGAGCCGGCCACGCACAACGCGCTCGCCAAGATCTACATCGACTCGAACAACAACCCCGAGCGGTTCCTGAAGGAGAACCAGTGGTACGACTCGCGCGTGGTGGGCCGCTACTGCGAGAAGCGCGACCCTCACCTGGCGTGCGTGGCGTACGAGCGCGGCCAGTGTGACCGCGAGCTGATCGCCGTGTGCAACGACAACTCGCTGTTCAAGACGCAGGCGCGCTACCTCGTGCGCCGCCGCGACCAGGACCTCTGGCTCGAGGTGCTCGCCGAGTCCAACCCCTTCAAGCGGCAGCTCATCGACCAGGTAAAGCACACTAACACACACACAGTACGCACACTACATGTCATAAGTAACCATACTAAATATACTCGCTATTACTCGTTGTTCAAGAAGGAGAGGACATTCAGTAGCGATGCATTTGCCTGTATCCCATTTGTTTTTATGTTCCATAGGTCGTACAAACGGCTCTTTCCGAGACGAAGGACCCATCAGAAATTTCAGTGACCGTGAAATCGTTTATGGCTGCCGACTTACCCAATGAGTTGATTGAACTGCTAGAGAAGATCGTTCTCGACAACTCTGCCTTCTCCGACCACAGGGACCTGCAGAACCTTCTTATACTTACAGGTACGTTTCCTAATTATTTCTTTACTTTAAGCTTCGCCATCAATTGGTTTCTCTAATGTTAAAGTCTAGTACCTCTTAGTATACTCTTACTCTCTCTTAGTACCTAGTCTGACAACTGCATATAAAATATACTAGAAACACAATTCAATTCAATTGAAGTGTTGGCATGGCTGGTATATATCCTCGTGTAAGCAAATTTCGACCTTAAGGGGTCGAACCTTTTCTTGTATCACAGCTGTACCTTACGGACCAAAGCGAAGAAACTTTACCAACATAAACTATTCAACTGATATTGATAGTTAAATAGTACCCTATGTTATATAGATATTGAATTCAAATTTCCTTGTTACAGCTATAAAGGCGGACCGCACCCGCGTGATGGAGTACATCAACCGTTTGGACAACTACGACGCGCCTGACATCGCCAACATCGCTATAAACAATGGCCAATACGAGGAGGCGTTTGCCATATTCAAGAAGTTTGATGTCAATGCTTCAGCTATTCAGGTTCTCATTTAAAACTTTTAAATAATTCGAGTCACGTGATATCTGTGATAAGTCCGCAGCTGAAAAGAGGTTGGTCACCAAATTTGGTCATAATAAATAAATAATAATTGGAATTGACTGGTGTTAAGGTCAGTGAATAGTCACACTACGAGTTTTACGGTGATGGAAAACATCGAGGGGAAATGCTTTTGAGAAGAAATTCAAAGACGTATATATATATATATATATATATATATATAGTCGTGCTTGAGAAACGGCGATGGACTCGTCACCATCTGTCACGTTGGTACCTAAAATATATCTTTGGCAGAAAGTGGGTGTGTAGGTTACTACACACCACTGACTTTTCCTCTTCGAGCCCCCTGGTGGGATGGCTTGAACGTATAAGATAATTCGAAAAAAAAAACTATATTTGTGCGGATGAAATCTAGTAGCATATTTATTGTTTGTTATTCTTTCTAAAACAATACTTTCATGTAACAACAATAACTACCTTTGCCCAGGATACACCACTCTTCTATATTATTCGCTTTTGAACGTATATGTAGCAATCTATGTGTTTGTATTTGCGTATGTGTGTGTGTCGGTGTGTATAATAATATAAGCAATGTTCGGTGCAGGTGTTGATATCGCAAGTGAAGGATCTGGCCCGCGCCCACGAGTTCGCGGAGCGCTGCGACGAGCCCGAGGTGTGGGCGCAGCTGGGCGCGGCGCAGCTGCAGCAGGGCCGCGTGGCCGAGGCCATCGACTCCTACATCAAGGCCGACGACCCCGAGGCCTACCGCGAGGTCGTCGCCGCCGCCGCCGACCAGCACCAGTGGGAGGACCTCGTCAGATACTTGCAGGTACCTACATACTTAGGCCATTCTTTCATTACGTAAGCGCCCCCACGGGTACGGGGGCAACAAGGAGGTAAAAGCAATTATTTTGCGATTCATATACTATACTATAGTACTATATATTTTGGAAAACTCAGTGCAATTTATGCTTTTAAACCAAGCAAAATTTTGTCAAAAAGTCCGCGAAATCTTGTGTACATGGTATGGAGGGTAAAATTAAAATTCCTTACGTAATTAACGAAAATCAAAGAAAGTGTTAATATAATATTTTATATTATTATATATACATTCAAATGCCCAACATAAATTTGTATAGATGGCACGCAAGAAGTCTCGAGAGCCGTACATTGAGTCTGAGTTGATCTACGCGTTTGCCCGCACTGGACGGCTCGCCGACCTCGAGGAGTTCATCTCGGGACCGAACCATGCTGACATACTGAAGATCGGAGACCGCTGCTTTGAGGACCAGATGTATGATGCAGCTAAACTGCTGTACAACAGCGTCAGTAACTTTGCTAAGCTGGCTATCACTTTGGTCTATCTTCAAGAATTCCAAGGTAAGAATGGATTATTACGAACGTATAATAAAAAAGAAGGAAATTTAAGAGCATGACTTTTAAGGGCATGTCGGTGTAGCTGATGAAGCTCCGTCCAAAGCCGTCTGCTTGACCTCTTTGAATGACCCAGCAGTCATTCTATAACACTTGATGATGTTTGTAAATGCGTTAGGTGCCGTGGAGAGCGCGCGCAAGGCGAACTCGACGCGCACGTGGAAGGAGGTGTGCTTCGCGTGCGTGTCGGCGGGCGAGTTCCGGCTGGCGCAGATGTGCGGGCTGCACATCGTGGTGCACGCCGACGAGCTGGAGGAGCTCATCAACCACTACCAGGAGCGCGGCCACTTCGACGAGCTGATCGGCCTGCTCGAGGCCGCCCTGGGGCTGGAGCGCGCGCACATGGGCATGTTCACCGAGCTCGCCATCCTCTACTCCAAGTACAAGCCGGGCAAGATGCGCGAGCACCTCGAGCTGTTCTGGTCGCGCGTCAACATCCCCAAGGTGTTGCGCGCCGCCGAGCACGCGCACCTGTGGCCCGAGCTGGTGTTCCTGTACGACAAGTACGAGGAGTACGACAACGCCGCGCTCACCATGATGCAGCACCCCACGGAGGCGTGGCGCGAGGGCCACTTCAAGGACATCGTCACCAAGGTAGCCAACATGGAGCTCTACTACAAGGCGATCCAGTTCTACCTGGACTACAAGCCGCTGCTGCTCAACGACCTGCTGCTGGTGCTGGCGCCGCGCATGGACCACACGCGCGCCGTGGCCTTCTTCACCAGGGCGGCCCACCTGCAGCTGGTCAAGGCCTACCTGCGCTCCGTGCAGAGCCTCAACAACAAGGCCGTCAACGAGGCCCTCAACTCGCTGCTCATCGACGAGGAGGACTATCAGGTATGCATACACACCCTACCATGTTCGTCTTCATTACACCGAATTGTTGCTCCCAAAATTATACATAGTATTTAGTGTGCATATGCTTAGTTGCAAATGATACTTCACAGGGCTTGCGGACGTCTATAGATGCCTTCGACAACTTCGACAACATCGCGCTCGCACAACAACTGGAAAAACATGAGCTCACAGAATTCCGAAGAATTTCTGCCTATCTCTACAAAGGTATGACCCTTACAGACTTATCTAATGTTATAGTACACAGAGCCTAATGCTCAATGAGCTAGTTTAATTTCAATTTCTAATTGCAGGCAACAACAGATGGAAACAGAGCGTGGAGTTGTGCAAGAAAGACGCACTGTACAGGGACGCGATGGAATACGCCGCTGAGTCTCGGCAGCCCGAGGTGGCGGAGGAGTTGCTGCACTGGTTCCTCGAGCGCGAGAACTATGAGTGCTTCGCCGCTTGCCTTTACCATGTACGTATTTGCCTGTCAATGAATTTTACATTACATGTTAATATTTTTTTTTTTTACTTTTTTATATATATATATATCAATTGAAAAACAATATCAAAAAACAATAAAAATATATATATCAATTGTCGAAAAAGTCGAAATTTGAAATAAATTCAACCGTGGAAGTGTGATCTATTATCATTTTAAAAAATTTGAGTAATCCATGCTGGCTTCAATGCTGTTTTTATTGATAACATATCATCACTCCAAGTCTCTCATGGGGCAGAGATCGAAGTTTACACGAGACTTACAGTCCCTCTTTGGCGTTATGTTCAGTCATAAATCTCATACATGTATTTTCATGATGTATATATCCTCACACCTTCCCACAAGGGTTCCCAAAGGGGTAGGCAGAGGTACCCACATCCTCACTTTCCGTCAGAGATATATTTTAGGTGCTAACGTGACAGATGGCGACTCCGTTTTATGTTTATTTAATATATTTTCAATCGGAATTATGATTGCGTGTTGCAGTGCTATGATCTCCTAAGACCCGATGTAGTCCTGGAGCTTGCGTGGAGGCACGATATCATGGACTTCGCGATGCCTTACCAGATACAGGTATAAAAAAAAACTATATTTCATCTACAAAATCTACCAAACTGTATAGTTTATATGTAGCAGCCCTTGTAAACCCTAATGAAATCCATTGTTGTCTGTGCTTGTAATTATAGATAATATATTGTTTGCCTAATTGTTTGTGTATGTCAATAATATGTATATTAGCACCATGTCTAGTATCGGTATCTTGATGCTGTTCTGTCACTGTGCTTGTGAACAATATCTGCTTTCTTTATGGGCAGATTAAACAATCGCGTGTATTAAGTCTCATATCACGATTAATTCACGGAGTATAGAATAAATATTAAATGTACTATTGCAGACGCTACGAGAGTTGTCAGACAAAGTAGAAAAATTGGAAGCCGCTGATGCTAAACGAAGTACCGAAACCGAAGAGCAAGAAGCCAAACCGGCCATGATAATGGAACCGCAGCTGATGCTCACAGCCGGTGTGTACACATATATAATTACAATTACGTAAATAAAGTAAATAAATTGACGCGTACAATTACGGCCAATATACCTATGTTGTTATAGACCAAAAAATTACCAAGATAACAGGAAAATAAAAAATATATACATTTAAGAATTGGACGAACTGCTATTTTCTTTATTTCGTGTCAAATTTCTTAATGGTCCTTATACATACCAGATGTAGAAACATCGCCTGTATTGTCATATAACTTCTCATTATATTTCATCACTTGGTAAAGATAAAAAGTATGTCTATTCTATTTTGTATATTCTTTACGAGGTAGACCTTAGTTATTTCTGAACTTTGCAAATTCATCAATTTGCTTGGTAATAATGTCTAATGTGAGGGTATGCTTTACTACATGACGTTTCGTTTCAGGTCCGTCGATGGCGTACCCGGGCGTGCCTCCCCAGGCCTTCCCCGGCGCGCCGCCCCCGGCCTCACCGTACGCATACGCCGCACAGGCGCCTTCCCCCGCGCCCTACCACGGCTACGGCATGTAGGTCTGAAATACACTTGCCGCTAGCCAGTGTCAGCGACATACCTCACACATTCAAACAAATCGAAATAAAAAATTAATTAAATCCATAAAAACCTAATATAGAAAATATAAGTACCCACTTGTGAATTTAGTTTGCAAGCAATGTAATAAAACTTGATAGATAAATAATCATATAAGCCTAAAAAAGTTAAAATGTGTTTAATCTGTAAGGCGAATGATTAGCTCGTTACGTATTGGTACTAAAACAAACGAGGGTGCAGTTTTTCACTGTTCGCCCACTGCTACCATAGTAAGGTGTTACATTAGCTAAATTTGAATATATCTTGTTTAAATTAGAAGTGTATTTCGAAATTGCGTCTCATGCGTAGTAATCAATTGGGTAGCCGATTTGTATACTGTAAGCGTAATAATAATAATGATGTAATTTTTAAAGGTGCATAAGTTATTTAGTTTTACGTAACAAGTTTCTGGGTGCCTTAAAAAGATACAAATAGTTGTTGAAAATTGAGTACCATTAGTAGCCACTCAATTATAGAATGTCTCTTTGTCCGCAAGATATAGGTACAAGTACATATTAATATAGAAGTTATATTCCATAGTTCTGTATTATTGCTGTTCTAAAGTTTATATATAAAGTTACAAATGTTGCCAGAACTTATATTATGGAAAGTTATACATCACTGATGAGTTTTAATTGAGTTTAAATTATTATAGACCAGTCACCCTAGAAAAAAATATTTCTGTTCACGCTCACACTATCCATTTTATGACAATTCATTAGTTGCGGATAAAACATGTCAGCTGGATCAGGTATAATATCATGTTTCCCCGACTGGTCAACGTTTCTAGAATAAATATTGTCGACAGGTACAATTATGTATAATATAATAAACGAATGAAAGCAGTCGTAAGTGTATTTAGTTAAAATAATCGAGATTTTTTTGTCCTTATGTCATATGTTTATATATATTTGTTTGTATAATTAGTTGTTCTAAATATAAAATTTTGATTATGTAAGAATATTGTATTTTATTCATAGACAGTAAATAGAGGAGCAAGAAATTAATCATCGATAATTTTGTTAAAAATAACCTTATAAATTGTTTACTTTGCACTGGTATATTACTACGATGTTAGTACTTACTTTCCGTGTCAAATGCTTTGGTTAAAACCATACCGGCCTTCAAGTTTAATTTCGGCCGCAGGTATGTTTAGTAAAAAGTACAAATATGGCAAAATTAATGTTTATTTTGGTAAAATTAAATATTTATTATTAAATCAGACAATTTTAAATCCATCAATCAATATATTGTTCTTTATATTTATCTATATAAGTAATTATTGTTATGTATATTAAGAGGTTAACATAAGGTTAATAAATTATTTACGCGTATTCCGCAAGCTCGGCATCTTCGAGTATTTTATGTGTAGAAATAAAACTACATAGCCCTATAATCAAAATAAACATCTTAATTGATCCGTGTTTTTTTTTATTGTTACTATAAATATTTTCTCCAGATACATTAGTTTGCTCACCGCATAGCTCAATTTTAATTTGTTGTTGTTTCGTTATTATCGCATTGTTGGGGCGAAATAACAAGAAATAAAACATGTTTTGCTACCTAATATGGTTAGTTAAGTTGTCTCTGGACTTATCCTTAGAAGATTTGGACACATTTGAAATTTTAATTCGAAACAAAATAATCAATTATAAACCCGACTGAAGGTCTGCTATCGTAAATATGTTTTCTTTTATTTATTTCCATAGAATACATGCATTTTCCCATTAGGGTAATAATCAGTCTGTAGACCTAAGTCTATGTCTATGGACATCGTCTTGCTGCTGTTTCATGTTTTGATTTTAAGTTTTTCGATACGATAACAATGACATATAAACGTAAGAAGTATCATCATGGCGATACTCATTTGAAAAGGCGCTGGAGAGTTCGCAGCAGGAAAAGGGATCTCGACGAAATAGATGAGGACATTAAGGAAGGTTAGTGAGAGTGTAAAGCGAAGCTGTCAAAATCACATGGTTGAATTGAAGTTAGGTTAACAAATCAAAACCGCGTTGAATCTTTGCAACAATAAATAATGCTCTAATTGGTTACCATTTAAGTGAAGTTGCTGTTTATTAAATTTTCAGAGAATGCAGAAAAGTTGCTGAACCAAAATGTCGATCTAGATTTACCTGGCGCCGCGCAACATTACTGCCTGCATTGCGCGCGATACTTTATCGATGACCAGGCCCTTAAAGAGCATTTCAAAACAAAAGTACATAAGCGCAGGCTAAAAGCTCTAGAACTAGAGCCCTACAGTATCGAGGAATCCGAGAGAGCGGCAGGTTTCGGCAACTTTAAGTTACCCAATAAGAGGAAGATCACCACTCAAAACACCGATAAAGCAGACATAACAGATGCTGACGGTGATGTGGTTCTAGAAGATATAAGCCCGAACAAAAAACAGAAAGTTGACGAAAATGTATAAGTGTATGTCCAATATTGTTGTTGTTAGCCAAGTGAGGTGCTGTTACATAAATCCTGTTAGACATTCTGCTCTATTCATTAATGGTGCTCGGGCAACAGAAAACTTTGTGTTTGTCACACCATATGTCGATTTTCCCAACATATGTGAACACAAAGAACATATTACAAAACAACTTTCAAGAAGGAAATCAAACTTTGATTTAGACAAACTGAATGATCTCTGGGAAGTGTATGAAGTATTGAAGGCTAAGAAATCTGAATATGATGATCGTAAAAGTGAGTTGTCTAGGGAACTAAGTAAGCTTGTCAAAAGTGAACCAGACGGTGAGGCAACTAATAAGCTCAAGCTGCAAGCAAGTCTCATTAAAGACAACATCAAAAAGTTGAAAGCACCTCTGTGGTCAGCTGAAGAAGCTGCCATGGTGGAGTTCTTGAAACTGCCCAATAACCTGCACCATTTAACTCCAGATGGAGCTAATCATGTCTTATATACCTACCTAGACCCACCCCAAAGTAAAAAGGACCATCTTGAAATTGGCATAGAAAAGAACCTGATAAATTTCAAAAAGAATGAAAACTATTATCTTCTTGGCGATGCAGCCATTTTTGAGTTGGGTGCCAAGTTTTATTTTAGCAATGTAATGAAGCAACACAATTTTGTACAATTCTCAAATCCAGATTTTGTAAAGAGTGTAATAGTCGAAGGATGTGGAGGAGATCATACAAGTCCAGAGTCCAGCTTCATTCTGCACCACAATGAAGACACCAAACCCACTGTGGATAGTCGTCTACATCTTACTGGTGGTGGCTCTCTGTGTTCCTACCTTGCTTATCATGCCAAGAATATATTGTATGAAAAAGTGTTGCCATTGAAATATTTCTCAATGGGCCGCCAATATATACCTTCAACATCAGATGAAGATAGTCTGTTCCATGTCAGTCAGTCTTCAGTCCTTGAAGTTTTTGGAGTGACAAAAACAGACCAAGAGCTAGACATTTTGCTACAAGATTTGATTGCTATTATGAAAGAGTCCTATACAAAGTTGGGGTATCACTTTCGTCTGAGCTTAGTTCCAGCTGACAAATTAGCTTCATGGGAGTCATTGAGAGTAATTACAGAAATGTATTCAACATCTTTGGACAAGTATGTACAGGTCGGCAATGTCTCATTGAGTGGAGACTACATTAGCAAGAGGCTTATGTTTACATACCTCAAAAATAAAGAGAACAAATTCCCACATATCCTCTCTGGTACCTTAGTGAATGTACCTAAATTCTTAGCGTGTGTTTTAGAGCAAGATGGAGATTTTAATTTACCACAGTTATTTAATGTTCAGAACTGGGCTGTCTAATAAAGTGGTGACAATTGTTTTATTGGTTAAGAACTATTTAAAATAAATAAATAAAAAGACAAAGATGAAAATGGCGATTTTATTACAAATGTTTCTTACAATTAAGATAGGAATATCATATTATGATATGTTTAAAAAAATCATATAACAAATTGTAATTTTGTTGTATTCCATTTTGGATTAAAGGCATCTATAGGAGGCTGCATAGTGACCTCTATCAGGTCAACAAGACCTGCCTTTGTTACCAATACTATAGTATGTGTTCTGTAAAAGAGACAAACAAATACAAATAATTTATCATAAATAATATCTAGTGAAGATGTAGTGAAGGCCCTTTAAAGTAAAACACCAAAAGGAATATTGCCTTTAGGATAATGTCCAATTAGTTTTACCAATAGGTACTATTGGACAGAGTGCATGAGGATAGCTATCTCAGGCCTGAAATGTATATCCATATGATCCTGCTTGGAGTCATCACATAAATTAAAATTATATGATATTCTTACAATTTTTTTTTTTTTAATTTACCATTCTTACAATTATTAAACTAAATCTTAAGTTTAATAATTGTAAGAATGGTTTCAGTAAAATATTTTTTTTTCCAAATTTGTTGGTTACCTGGTCCCATATCTCCCCTCTGGTATGCTGACATATATAGAGCTAAGCTGTTCAAATTGGTTGGGTTTTCGCATTTCTAGTAGTGGATCTGGCAAGTGTCTGAAATTGATCATAATAGGATATATCACTGTATGATTGGGGTTGAGTAGCATAACTTTTAAGTAAAAATGGCAAGCAAACCTTTCCTCGGACTTTAACAATCCCAATAACTCATTGATAAGTTCATCCTTGTGAGTGACTCTATTAAGTCTACTGCAGATATCTTTCATTTTGATTTTGCCAGCTTCTACCTTAGTCAGAGGCTGGTCTGGTAAAGAGTTGCTAAAGCCTGTGTATGTGTCTGTATGTAACACCAGTTGATCAGTACAATTGTTGTAAGAATATAGGTCTGCTGATGAATTCCTAAAACAGACAAACAAAAATATAGTGAGCAAAGTTCAGCTCAAAAACTCATATTTTTCGACCTCTGCGGAAACTTACTAATAAATAAAAATTACTGGACACTATGTTTTGAAAGTTTGAACCAAGTTTTAACTTTTTATCTGTTTGTTTGTTTCACTTCAGCAGTAAGAAATAATAAGCTACTATTTTATTTATATATATATTATTTTTTCTGATATACATACCTAAGCTCGATTGTTACGAAGATAAACCCATTGCATTCTTTGGAGTATTTCTCTGTATCTTTTATGTACTGTTCTGTACTTTTCCCACATTTCATATAATCAGTTATAATTCTTCCTCGACCTGAAATTAGCCAATTAAATTTTACAGAATAATTACTTAACATTTTCTAGAGGCTTTCAATATAGAGCTGTGCTAGCTGAGTGGTTAGGAGTGTAAGTTAACACTGGCAGTGATAACATACCACAAAATTTGTAAAAAAAGGTTTAAAGGGGAAATATGCACATGGACACTAAACATTCATATATTATATAAATATGTATAGTTGTGTTTGAAGAATGGCAATTGATTACCAATTCTTCACACCTATGTAAAGCCAAACTAACTCACTTTTAGCTTTCTCTCTCATAAGCTCAGGAAGATTTAGTAAAATACCGCATTTCTTATACTGAGCAGACCATGCTAGCCAGGTTCCTCCACTACAATTAGCTTGTAAGTCACGCCCTGTAAACAATAAAACATATTTTATCTGTAACAATAAGCTAAAACTCACTTAGTGTGATAGTCAAAATATGGCCAGTGCCATATTGCAAGTTTTATTGGAAAAAATATTGCGACAACAATGAAATAGAGGGAAACCTTTATTATGGGACCATATGCACCAAACATCATATAATGCAGGAAACACCCATTACAATGATATGACTAGAAAAAATTATGAAGAAACCATTATATAATAATATATAGCTTGTATCCATGCATTAGGGTAAACAAAATATATAATTTGTATAGAAACTACACATTATAATTAATGTAGAGTAAAGTGGCATTTTACAATTTTAATATAATAAAAACTGCAGGAATTGCTTTAATTATGAACAAAAAAAGCAATACAAACAAAAAAATATAGAATTCAACTACATATTTTAATTCCAATTAATTAAATGATATATTTAATAGTCCACTGCATTTTCACTCTTATGCTTCCAAATTCATCAATTTCTACATACTTATCTCCTAGTTTTATAATAATATAAAAATGGCATAGTTGTTATTCAACTGGATTTTTAAGAGTCAGGGCTTTCACTCTCTCCATATCACTTAAATATTATATATCTCCAATCAAGAGGTGATTATTGCACCTTTGCCTATCCCTTTGGGAAGCCTTTTAAGCAGGCATTAACATATTTTATTATATAGCTATCAACATGAATTACTTACAGTTTTCTACACACAACCCACAATAAACAAATCCCATTACAACATAAGCGCTGGAGAGGAATTAATAGGATATTGGCCCAACAGTGGGACAGTACAGGTTGATAGCAACATTAATGAACCTCCAATAATACGGGGATCCTCATTCCAAGGAGCCATGGTCGAGGAAGGGCGGTCATAGAATTCATCCCTGTTACTTGCGACTATCAAGCTATAATCCGTATCTGCTTCTGCGCTGCCATTGTAAATGAACAGAATGCACATAGCTGCTCAGCGCCTGCAATCAAATATCGATAAAAAGGTCTGATAAAATTTCGTATTTGAAGGAAAGAAAGATCAGTCGTAGCAGGAGTTCAGAAATCTAGACCTTAACCAACCTTAAAACTAATCAAAGGAGAGTCAAATATATTAGGGTAATTTTAATTAATTAATTACCTATACACCTCTGCCTGCCCCTTCGGGGACCCTTGTAGGAAGTCGTGAGGATATATTATTTATTATTATTATTATAAACCTTCTGTACAATAGCATGGTTTTAATATGTGTATTATTCTGAACGAACAAAAAGAAGATTACCTACCTGGCGACCTACGTCACCAACATTCGCCTATTAACTGATAAGTAAGTGATACAGAGCAGTGAGCACCTTTGCTGAGAACCGCTGAGAACTGAGCAGAGCAGGCAGATTAGATTACTATTGAATTGAACACTAATTGATTGAAAATACTGAGTACTGACTGACAGTGACGGATAGCCTCTGGTGACGGACAGTCGACATAACAGACCGAAGATTACAACAGACACAGCATACATTGTAATCATAGACTACGATTAATATATTGTTATATCTTTGAGACTGACTGTTTGGGATTGTTGACACGGAGGTTAGAAAATTGTTGATCAAAACGAATTATCATGGATAAGTAGGTACTTATCGATGTTTCTTTACTTGATTTTAAGTAAGTAAGAGAGTACCCCGATATTTTATTTTAGTACTCCAGTAATATATTCATGCGTGGATAGTCTAGAATCTAGATAATTGCTCAGTCGCATATTTTTATAAATAAGCCTCTACATCAGTGGAGCTTGTAAAAGAAAATTTATTTTACGTAGGGTTCATATCGCCGAAGATGTATTCAATTTTCGATGTCAAGTGGTTCAACGGAAACGAATAAAAAAATAACTCATATCACTCACTTCACTATTCATTCAAATCGGTCAAATACACAAGAAATGTCAACTTGACATTGAGTTGAACGGAAATCATCTGATAGATATTTATTATTTTATATTTTGTATTTTATACGCTTCTAAATTAATTAAGCAAAACTCTAATATTCTAACGTCTTCATTTATCATCCTGAAGAAACTTTTATTTTAATGTAACGCATACAGTGTTTTTGTGTTTAGAAAATGGAGTCAAGTGTGTCATTCTTTAGTCTACCAGTACGTTGTGCTCCATAGGCTATATATTCTATTATTGAATTATCCAAAGTAACAAGTTCGTTCTTAATTGCAGTTTGTAGACTCGGAGGCATCAGAATTAGAATTCAGAAATAAATTGCAAGAGTGCGTGTATGGCGATTTACATCCTCTCACTTCGCACGGTGGGTTGTTAGGCGCCGATGATGTATTGGCGCAATTATTGCCTGGGGATGAGCCTCTGGAAGAGCCCGACTTGAATGCCACCACACTGCATTGTGAAATATGTAGCAGAAAGTTTGACAATGCTAAGAAGTACTATGGTCATCTCAGAGTACACTCAAAAGATAACTCATGGATTTGTGGTAAGTTTACATTTACATTTATATGTTTGGGATAGGTGCAAGCAATGGTAGCTTAACTAGCATGTAGGCCATGTGCCAGTAAACTGTTTTTTCTTTGAATAGTGATTAAAGTGTACTTACTCCATGAATGAAACCTGTCTTTAAAAAAAAATCTTTAAAAGAAAGGGATTAAAGTTGATAATGTGTCTTCTTTCTTATTTTGTGTTACAATGCAATATGGTGCTTCTACAATAAATGTAAATTATCTTATATACAGATCAGTGTCCAGATACAAAGTTCTCAACCAAACAACAACTGATGAAGCATATGCTAGTGCATAAGCCCCTGGAGAGGGTGTGGCGCTGCCCACAGTGTGACCTAGCCTTTGAAGCCTTATGGAGGCTACAACAGCATTTATTTGCCAAACATTTGAACTATAGGTATAACTCACATTGTATCATGTCATTGTTCATAATTGTATTAACATTAAATAACCATAGGATATGCACTTTAGACTATCCATCTTATATGTATTAATATGTTTTCAGGCCACACAAATGTGATCAGTGTGAGAAAGCATTCCAAAAACTATCAGATTTGCAGAAACACAAATTGATTCATAGTGGTGAGTTATATATTACACTATATATTTATACAGGATGAACATATTGGCAACATATTCTGCTTTGATAGTTAATAAACTCCTTGATTGTACAAGAATGATGCATAATAATCTAAAAATTTTATGTATAGAAATAATTTAGTTTAAATTATCTTACAACTGAACTTTATAGCATAATTCAGACTTTACTGGATACTAGCCCTTATGGTTTACCTCCTTTGAATTATAAAAAGTATGATATACAATTGCAAAAACTTTGAACTTCTATTTTAGAAAAGGCTTAATGCCTTAAGTTTTCATTGTCTAGTATCTGCTCATATGTTTGTCTATTGTTTCAATAGTTTTCAGTATTGTCAGTTAATGCATTCTCCTTAACTTTTCAGGTGAAAGGAAGCATGCCTGTCCAACTTGCCAGATGCAGTTCCGAGACAAGTCCAACTTGAAGAGACACCAGCTGACGCACACCAAGGATAAGCCTTTCTCTTGTCTCGCTGTTGACTGCAGGGCCAGGTTTACACAGGTAATGTTGGAGCCCTAGTCCTCTTTCCTTTATTTAGTTTCAAAGTAAATAAGGCTATAGTTACATATATTATACAGACTGCGGTTTTATCTGCGTAAAACTTTATGTAATACTTAGTTTATTCCTGGGATGAAATATACCCTATGTGCTAGTCCAACTAATAATCTGTCTCTGTCAAATTTCATCCAATTGTGTTCAGTAGTTTTTGGGTGAAATAATAAAATAATAATATATCCTCACGCCTTCCCACAAGGGTCCCCGAAGGGGTAGGCAGAGGTGTATAGGTAATACCCACACACCCACTTTCCGCCAGAGGTATATATTAGGTGCCAACGTGACAGATGGCGAGTCCATCGCCGTTACTCAAGCACGACTATACATACGCCTTTGAATTTCTCAGACGTATGCAGGTTTCCTCTCGATGTTTTCCTTCACCGTAAAGCTCGTGGTGTGACTAATCACTGTACTTAAGTTCAGAAAAACTCATTGGTACAGGCGGGATTCGAACTTGCGACCTTTGCGTCGCAGGCAACTGCTCGAACCACTCGGCCACCACGGCGATCTCTGATCTCCGGGATCTCTCATTTTTGGGTGAAAGGGGTCTAATAGCCTCACAAACATTCGCATTCAGTCAATATTCAGTTCTTATACTTGAATTATTTTCAGGTTTCATCAATGAGAAGGCATTTGCACGGATGTGCAAAGTATGCAGCAAGTAAAGATAATGCGCTAGACTCTGGGGACAAAACAACAAAGAGTTATTATAGGAGTGGCAGTCCTCAGAATAAAAGTGCCAGTGTGAGGTGGGTGTGGCATTAAATTCAATTATTTATTTATCTTTTAGGTAAGGAGGTATGTAAGTCTAGAGAGACCTGGCGCTGTTCCTTCTGTCTACCCCGTGAGGGATGCGTGATGATATATATTTATGTATCTTCCTGCCTTCCCACAAGGGACCCAGAAAACATCTTTTGGCCAGAGATAGGGTTAGGTGCCAACATGATGATGGCGAGGCCATTGCCGATCCTGAATATACATACTAGCGGCCCGTCCCGGCTTCGCAAGGGTGGACATAAGATTTTTTTTTAAAAGAATGTTACTCACGGTTAATGTAACTTTCCAATGGTGAAAGAATTTTTGGAATTGGCACAGTAGTTTTTGAGGTTATTCATTACAAACATACAAACACACAAATCTTACCACTTTAATATTAGTATAGATTTAGTATTCATTTTCTGGAACAATAAATTTATACATCTTGATACAACAACAGTAAGATGGGTTAATTTATTTGATAAATCTGATGTACATACACACTGTATAATCCAAGTTTTATTAGTATGTAGTAGTATTATTTGAATTTGAATTTATTTTGTATGTATTATTTGCAGACAACATATAGAAGTCGCACCCGCGTTACCTGTGATCAGTGAAGAAGATAAGGCGAATCAAATCCACATGGACACCAACAGAACTGTGGATAACATTGTTGATGACATCCTGTCGGCTGAGGACGACTACCTAACGATGTCCGCTCAGAATGACATGCTGAATATTTACAACCAGAACCCAGACACTGACAGCAACGCGGAGAACTTGCTGCAAATTGACATGCTCAAGGCCATGAATCAACTCCACGTGTTGGACGACGAGCTATTCTACAACGATATCGATTTTGATAGCTTTCAAACCAATATTAACGACATAGAATACGCGTGTAGCGATAGAAACGGCGAGATACTATTCGACTTCACCGATGGCCGGATCGACCAGGAGTTCATGAACGCCCTGTGCCACGGCCGGCCGGACCACCTCCCAGACGACCTACTCAACGTCCCCGAGGTCATTCACCCTCCCGATAAACCTGCCGAGTTGCAGAACACACCGGTCAATGATTGCGCGACTATTTTCGAGAGCGACGTCGACTTGGAAGCTAGCACAAATTTAGCGGCCAATTTGAATCAGCTCATTGGCGAGAATAGCGTCCAGTACATCTCTACAGAGCACGATGATACGTTTATAATTAGTTTGAATAGCGATATTGACGCTGAACAGCTGACGGACATGTTAAACATTGATATGGAGCTGGTGGATGATAGGAACAGACTCCAGGACTCCACTTGTGATGTTGAAGATGCCGACGCGCCCGCCGCGAGCACTGTACCTATAATACTGCAAATAGAAGAACCTAAATTAACTGAACATGTTGAAAGCGCCGTTGTTGATGTTAAAGATAAGACTGAAGTTACGAAGGCGAAGAGTAAAAAGAGCAAGCTTTTTGTGTGTCGCACATGCTACAAGGTGTTTAAGAAAAAGGATAATTATATGTCGCATATGGGTATGTTGTTGTTCAAATGTGTAAAATAATAATAAATAAATAAGTTGATAAATAGATAGATACCTGGGACAATTCCACACAAATTGACCTAGTCCCAAATTAAGCAAAGCTTGTGTTATAGTAACTAGACAACGATATATTTACTTATATAGATAGATATATACTTAAATACATAGGACATCCAAGACTAAGGTACAAATACTCGTGTTCATCACACAAATATCTACCCTCAGCGGGATTCGAACTCACGGCCTCAAGTTTCGCACTAACCACTAGACCATACGTCTGACCACAATGTAAGGAAGGAAATAAAAAAAAACATTTACTAATATAAAAAACATTCTAAATTAAGAATTATTCGAGGAAAAAACGACGAAACATCGATAGGAAACCTGCATGCGTTTGAGAAGAACTTCAAAAGCGGATGCTTTTCAATGGAGTTGATGTTTGATGACAGCACTTAACTCTCGAATTCCCTGATCGGGATCCTATACTAATACTAGCTTGAATCCCTCGTGTATCCAACTAGTAGGGGGTATTTCGTATATATTGAGGGTATATGTAGGATTAAGGTCCTGTGACAATGAAGGGCACTGAGTGCGCTCGTGTGACAGGCAGCCACTCGGCGGCGATGCGGCGGCACGCGTGCGGCGTGTGCGGGCAGCGCTTCGGGTACCGCTCGTCGCTCAACAAGCACACGCGCGCGCAGCACACGCCGCGGGTCTCGCCCGCACACCCCTGCCACCAGTGCGGGAACGTCTACCCCGCCGCCTGGATGGTGAGCTCACCGTACACACGCGCACGCATGCACACACGCACACGCACGCACATTTGCACGCACACATAAGCACCATCACGTGACCTATATAGTGACTTCATCCCCTCACCTACAAGAAACCAACCTGTCTGATGTCTTTGTGCGGCCCGCGCCGCCTCTATGGTGAGACGGGAAGTGGTCCTTACCATGCCATATGTAAGCTGTCACTTTTGCTGTCACTATTTAAGAGTGCGAAAGGGACAGATGGTTATGACGCCCGTAAATTTCCTTTGGAGCCGACGGCGACGACAAACGGCATCAGGCATGAAAACTCTGATTCATGTGCGGAAGATATTTAGAGTAGTTAATTTTAAGATAGTGACCAGTTGTTTTGTGCAGTTGCAGCAGCACGTGAAGCGTGACCACGAGCGGCTGGCGCCACACGCCTGCGACCACGAAGGTTGCGGGAAGAAGTTCTTCAAGAAATGCGATCTAGTTGTTCACACGAGGTTCGTTCATAACTGATGGTTGCCGAACACATTATATTACATTAGCATTAATTGTTGTCAACCATATAGCAAACGACCACAACCATAAAGAATTTCATAGTTTTTTTATAATACTTTTCACGAATCTTGGCATAAAAAGTATTAATAAACGTATATATATCGCATACTTTAAGTTTCTACGGTGCTAATCGAAAACCGGCCAATAGTTTAACGACAGAGAAAAAAAATCCACCTAAAACAAAAAAGATACTAAAATCATTTCACAAGAGAACTAGGCGGTCGGCCTGGCCTGCGACCCAGGCATCGATTCTACGGACAATTTTTAGATTTTTTTTCCTATTTTACATTTATAGCCAACGCACAAGGGGACGGACCCAGTGTGGAGTTGTGAACGGTACTCACATATTTTACACAGCCCGTGCTTTGAGCTCCTGATTGTGAAACTTCAGGACGAGGGTTCGATTTCCACTCAGGGCAGATATTTGTGTGATGAGAGTATTTTACCTTGGATGTCCTATGTTCTTATGTATATATCTATCTATATAAGTAATACCATAACGCAAGCTTTGCTTAATTTGGGGCTATATCAATTTGTGTGGAATTGGCCCAAGGTATGTATGTATATATTTATTTTGTATGAACAGATACCATACGGGCGAGCGGCCGTACTCGTGCGACATCTGTGGGCAATCCTTCCCGCATCCATCGCACCTCAAGCGCCACGAGCGGCGCGTCGACTGCACTAAAATGTAAGTTTTTTAACGTTTGCTCCCTACTGGTTTTAGATTTCCCCTCAATTCGTACGATTGATTTTTTGTAAGAGTTCCAAGTATATTTATTATTTATATACAAACATACATCACGCCGAGTCCCTAATGGGGTAGGCAGAGAATATACAGCGACAGTTCTCTCTGGACGCATATATCTTTTTAGCTTCGTCTACATTCATCAATCTTTTCATACATGCTCGCTGGTTTCGAGTACTCTAGACGTTCCCATCTTTGTATCCAATAGATAGTTGGAACGTAGTCTTCTCCTGTCTCTTCTTCCACACACTTTGGCATTGAATATCTGTTTATTCAATCATCCTTTCTATATGTCACACCGACGCAACATACCTTTCTTCGTCTTTACAATCACACTTTCGTTCAGGCCATATGCTTTGCGAGTCTCTTCATTACGAATTCGATCAAAACATTCCATATTTAGCAGTAAATTATTTTGTTTCAGAGCTCAAAAGAATAAACTCACGAAGAATGTTAATATCGTGCAGAAAACGGGAGTAACAGTCGTCGATTAAACATACTGGATTATATTTATAAGTATGTTTGAGGTATTTAATAATATTAAGGAATTTACTAAATTAAATATTACATGCGTTGCGTTATATATCAAATATTTTTATAACACCACTCTTTAGTTTCTCTGCCTACCCCGTGGAAACAGCGTAATGGTATGTACGTTATAAAAATATGTAAAAACAATATTTACGGTGTTGTCCGGGTCCAAAATTGAACAACCACCCTTTATGCTGCTGTATTTTTCACAGCCAAGAAATCACTTGCACTCATCTTTGGTAGCCTAATAATTATAATTTGGTAGCTTAATTTTTTTAGGCGCGATATTTTTGACTTCCAAATTTTGCACGAAGGCGGTGTCTCTGCTCTACTGTACACTAATCATACGCCGATGATACGTAATTTGTTCTGTAGGTGCACTCTTAATTTTAATATAAATACCAAATAAAAATACCACTTTCTTATTCACACCGTTTTTATTCTAGAGACAATTAAAGCGTAGGAAGTTTTTATTTTAAAGCATTATTTAAATATATTTACTGATCGATCCCTAAATTACTGTACATAACATTTACCCTGGATAAAACTCTTACATTTGTATGATTTCCGCTTCTTTACATATCACTTTGGCAAACGAGGATGCGGCCCGCCTGATGGTAAGCGGTTACCGATTACTTTAATTGATGACTCCCTTAAAATGAAGGTGGGGTGAGACAAGGCTAGTTGGCGTCTTCCTCGGCGTCTTTCGCTTTCATTTTGGTCATAAACGCCTCGAGGCAGTTGGGCCCGCTCTCGAGGCTCTCGTATGTATGGTGGTTGTGGCCCAGCTGGAAATAGCAGTGGATAATGTTGGTGCCTACTGCGATGTTATCCGTACATCTTGATATATATAAATTACGTGTCACGTTGTTTGTCCGCGATTGACGCCTAAACTACTTAAGCGATTTTAATCAAATTTGCACACCGTGTGCAGTTTGATCCAACTTAAAAGATAGGATAGCTTACATCACAATTGGACCCGATAGGTGGCCCTGCGATCGTGCTTCAGGAAGTTTAACTTTTTCACCCGGGCGAAAATATGAAAAAGTACATAACTTAAGAACAGTTTTACAGACTCCCTTTACAGACAGGTGTTAGTGTTTTACAGGTGCTTCGCGGGAAGGGGTTGGCAAATGTGCGTAGTCCATATCCGTTTCTCGAATACGACTATGCAAACAAACACACCTCTTTGAATATCTTCTAACAGGTTTCATCTGGATGTCTTTCTTCAGGGCAAAGTGTGTGTGACTCAACACTATACTTAGTTAAGAAATACTCATTGGCACGGTTGGGATTTGAACTTTCAACTTCGCGTTGCAAACTAGGTACTCGAAACAGTCGGCCCCGGTTTCTATTCGTAAAGGAATAGTTGTCACTTACGAAGTTCTTGAGCCAGGTGGGCAAGTGTTCCCGGTAGTAGTCGGAGGAGGCGAAGCGCTCGTCTATCAACAGCACGGCGCCCCAGTCGCGTTTGTGGCGCACACAGCGCCCCACGGCTTGGTTCAGCGCCCTGCACAACACATTCACTAATCATTACATCGAACAAAAAAACACTAATACTATTATTATTATTTATCAACTACTAAGTATGTAAAATATTATTGGCTTGGGTGAAAACAATAGATGCTATTGAATTGGCACTTAAAGAAATATACACATTTCTTCCATCGGGCCAGCCGGTTAGGAGTTAGTTACAAATACGTACAACAGAATATTCCTAAAATGTGTCTTATTTTATAACACCAGGGTGGCGAACTATGATGGCGTGATGGTTAGCAGTTTCGTCACTTATGGACAGGTCCACTAACTCAATCGTCGTCGATCTTATTGTTTTGACGTAGATAGATAAAGTTTCTGTGTGACTGACTCTGACTGAGTTACTCACCATAGACAACATAAATAAGTGATTTAATATTGCTTACCTGTAGGCCTGCACCCGCAGCCACTCCTTGCCGGAGAGCAAGCTCTTGGCCTCTGTGTATTTGTCGTTGTATTTCAGCTTCTCACGCACAGCCAGCTCGAATGTGTTCGGGTACGGAATCCCTACCTATATATAATAATAATAATACCATGAGACAGATGCACGCATACGACATACCTAAACTAAGCTGAGTTTGACTATGGGAACTAGACAACGTTTTTATATACACGTGGCACACGAACCTGTTGTGACATTATGACGGGCTTATATATTTTTTGTCTACACTAACGCTTTGGTTCATACTGTAAATATGCAAGAGAGAAATAAATAAAAAAAAGGAGATCCCATTTGTGAAGGAAGGGACGAATGGGTTTGTGAGATTTCTACTTACTAAAACCCCCTTGACGGGCGTCCTCTGTGAATATAAGAGGGCTCTGGGATCTCCTGAGGAACGCACCAGTGCAAATTCTTAAGCCCTGGCTTTTGGGCGGACAGGACTTCCAAGCCTAATGCAAGGAAACTAAAGGTGAGGAGTTCTTTATATATAACTTGTAAAGTGTTTAAAAATAATTACATACATATGGTCTAGTCTTTCTCTCGCTCTTCAGGCCCTTTCATTTGATGTCACATAGATATACTATGTGTATTTTATTGCCTATTCATATTAAACCTCATATTATGTAAGTTCCTTAATCGGTTCATTAAATTCGGAGTATTTTGACATTGGCAGCAGACAGACAGACGCGATAGTGATACTACAAAGTTCCATACTTTCATTCGGACGTACGTAACACTAAAAAGTGTGGAGTCAAGTGTAGGTACAGACGGCAAAAAGTGTGGAGTCAAGAGTGGGTACAGACGACAAAAGTGTGGAGTCAAGTGTGGGTACAGACGGCAAAAAGGGTGGAGTCAAGTGTGAGTACAGACGGCAAAAAGGGTGGAGTCAAGTGTGGGTACAGACGTCAAAAAGGGTGGAGTCAAGTGTGGGTACAAACGACAAAAAGTGTGAAGTCAAGTGTGGGTACAGACGACAAAAAGTGTGGGTACAGACGACAAAAAGTGTGGGTACAGACGGCAAAAAAGGGTGGAGTCAAGTGTGGGTACAGACGGCAAAAAGTGTCGAGTCAAGTGTGGGTACAGACGGCAAAAAGTGTGGAGTCAAGTGTGGGTACAGACGGCAAAAAGTGTGGAGTCAAATGTGGGTACAGACGGCGAGTACAGCCCGAGCTTGGTGATCCCGGAAGTCCATGCCCTCAGCCACCTTCCCGCGGTACACTGCCAGCAGCAGCGCACCCTTTTGGCTCGCTGAGCACTTGTAGTACTCCTGAGGATACAATTGATTTTATATACATCCTACTTATATGTTTGTACAGTTTGAAGGAAAAACTACTTATAAGAATAATTGCCGTGGTGGCCGAGTGGTTCGAGCAATTGCCCGCGACACAAAGATCGCAAGTTCGAATCCCGACTGTAACAATGTATTTTTATGAACTTAAGTACAGTAATTAGTCACACCACGAGCTTTACGGTGAAGGAAAACATCGAGAGAAAACCTGCATACGTCTGAGAAGAAATTCAAGGGCGTATGTATAGTCGTGCTGGAGTAACGGCGATGGACTCGCCATCTGTCACGTTGGCACCTAATATACCTCTGGCGGAAAATGGGTGTGTGGGTATTACCTATACACCTCTGCCTACCCCTTCGGGGACCCTTGTGGGAAGGCGTGAGGATATATTATATTATATTACCTCCATAGTCTCGTTGTGATCTTGGACGTTTCTTTGTTCTTGGAACACGTGTTTCAAGCTTTTCAGTTCATCCCAGAGGCCCGTTTCGGTCCACCTGCGTGAGCATCAATTAATCATCTCATCAATTACATAAAACAAAGATATCATCAAACACAATATACACATTCTAGCGTCCATGGGATTCGATTACAGCATACTATTAGGCGGACCATTGAGGTGCAAAGCACGTCATGTTTTTAAGAGCGTTTCATTTGCTCACGTGTGTAAGACTGAGACGAGAAGATTCTAAGCGGAAGAAAACGACAATCAGCGAACGTATACCGGCCTTCCCGCAAGGTTTCCCTGCGGGTGCGGGGGTAGGCAGAGTTGTGAGATATATTTTAGGTGCCAACGTGACAGAATGGTCCATCGCCGTTACTCAAGCACGACTACACACGCGTACAATACGCTATACATACGCGTTTGAATTGTCTCTCGACGTATACAAGCTTCCTCTCGATGTTTTCCTTCACCGTAAAGCTCGTGGTGTGACTAATGGCAAGCAGGTAACGGTGTTACCGTTCAGTAAGCGCAGCGAGCAGCGTGTAGGAGGGCAGGAAGGCGAGCACGCCGTGCGGCGTGACGCGGCAGGCCAGCCTCAGCGCGGCGCCCAGCCCGTCGCGCGCCTCCGCCCGCGCCGCGCCCGCCCGCCCCAGCTGCAGCGGCGCGCCGCCCGCGCACGAGCGCAGCGACCCCACCCACACCTACACGCGCACACACACATACGCACACAGTCACACACACTAGCAGACAACTCACCTCTGCCGGTCCTCTTCGCGTCTACTGAATATTAATTCATGCGGTTTTGACCGATGAGGTAGGTTTGCTTGTATATTATTTAAGCTAAGGTTTTAAGTGAATTGGGTGAAATTATTGTTGAGAATCGTCATCGTAAACGCTTCCGTTGAACTAAAACGAAACAATGTATGTATATACCAAAATCAAAATCCATTTAGCATAGGCTTAGATATACATAGATATTCTAGGGAGTTCGTCGTTTATGCACGCATGTGGAATTTTTTTCTTTATTTAGAAGAGTTAACTTCCCGGTCCAATTTTAAATATTTTTAAAAGTATTCGAGTAGTACATATCTATATCGTGAAAATAAAAATTTTAAATAACATTTGGCATTGGTTTTGTTGCATTTGAAGTTAAAAAGTCTAAAACTAAAAAAATAGGATCCATGTCATGAAGGAAATAGCATTCGTAAACAATATCTTCATATCGGGAGCACACTAGTGGCACAAAGGGAGGCGGGGAGGTGTACCTTACCCTGTCGGCGTCGACGACGTGGTTGGGGCTGACGCGCAGCGGGAAGGGCGCGGCCAGCTCGGAGGGCAGGCTGGTCAGCGGCGCCAGCGTGCCCGAGGCCAGCAGCCGGCAGCGCGCGCCGCCCAGCGCCGCCCACACCGCGCCGCCGTGCAGGCACACCAGCCGCAGCGCCTCGCACCACACGCTCTGCACACGCGACGCGCTGCACTCATACACACAGATACATCTACATCCGTATTATAATAGGAGACGATCGTCTCCTATTTGGATTACAATATGTAAATTTTATATCAAAATACAGAGAACCGTGTATTCGGCCAAGTAGTATCTTGCAACGCAATAATTGCAAGTTCGAACCCCGACTGTACCAATGAGTTTTTTTTTTTATTTAAGTACAGTGATAAGTCACGCCACGGTTTTTAAGGTGAAGGAAAACACGGGAGGAAACCTGCATACGTCAGAAAAGCAATTCATAGGCGTATGTATTGTGGTGCTTGAGTAACGGCGATGGACTCGCTATCTGTGACGTTGGCAAATATATCTCTGGAGGAATGTGGGTTTGTTAGTATTCCCTATACACCAAGCCGTGAGGAATCCCGACTGTCCGTGAGTTTAATGTCCATGTCAGGCGGACAGTTCAGAACGGGTGAAGTACATTTCTTTCTTGGATTTTCTTCTAATTTGCAATCGGCTCATGCTCGAATTTGTTCAATGTGTGCGTGCGCGCATACGAGTGTGTTTGAGTGCGTGCGTGCTTATAATTACGTGTAGGTACATATGATTTTCGAAAATAGTTAAGTCCTCATATTTACCTCGTCGGCCCAGACTGGCTGCATTGGCAAGTAAATAAACAGTTATTAAACGACAAAAATAAACACTAATGAAAATAATGGCCGAAAAAATTTTAGATCGATTTAGCATTTCAGAGATTCGCAAAGCCCCTTCTATGTATGAGGGCGTGTTTGTAAAAACGAAGAAATGCAATGTGGATGAAATTAAAAAGGTTGCAAGTTTAGGGGAAACCTACGCTTTACTCTCTCTGGACCTAAGACATATCCTGTGTTAATCTCGACAGTAGATAATATATTTCAGTGCCAAATTTAATTCAATTCAGTTCAGCCGTTCTTGCTTGATTGAGAAACAAACATCCTCTGATATTCGCTTTAAAAAATTTATAGCATAGTGATTGAAACGTTAATATATAATAAAAGGGAGGTCTCGGTGAGGTATTTTAGCATCAATCTCACCTTGTCGAACTGTGATTTCCTCCAGGCGTTGTGCGAGCCTCGCAACACGATTGCTGGCTTGAAGTCATCCATGTGTTTACATTCTTCGCGGAAGAGGTACCCTGCAATACATAAAAGTGTTACTATAAATCAATAACGTCCAATTTTTTTTCCAGTTGGGGCAAAAAATTGCGTTGCAAAATAAAAAGCCGTGCTGGCCGAGTGGCAGAGCTTCACAGTGATGGAAAAAAACTAGAGGAAACTTGCATTCGTTTGAGAATAAATTCAAAGATGTATACATCCGTGTTTGAATTTCTTTTTTTTCAACATACAAAAATATTGTAGTATAGCACAATTACAGATGTATTAGAGAAACGTTGATGGACTCACGTTGCCATCTGTCACGTTGACGCCTTAAATATATCTCAGACGAATTGTGGGTGTGTTGGTACTACCTATACACGTCTGCTTACCCTTTCGGAGACCCTTATGGGAAGGCGTGAGGATGTATTATTATTTATATAACATCTTGAGTTTGGTGCTTAACACATACACACACATACTCGAGATCTGTCATATTGTTAGCTAAATGACGAAAAGAGGGCTACGCGTCCCCTATCAATGGGAACGTCGAACGAGGAACGTTGGGTATCAAGAAAGGTTAAATATGTAGCTCTTATCAATATGGAAGCTCACCTAGCGCGGTGTCCAGTGACTCCAGAAGAGTCCCAGTAGCTTGCGTGGCCCCCAACAGGGACCTGGGCTCGTCGCGGAGTCTTTGACAGAACCGAGACGAGTTCAACTTGAACTCTGTGATTGGAGTAATGTTCAAAATGTAAATCCATAGACAATAAATAAAACTGTCATTTCGAATAGCGTGGCGAATTTGTATACATATATATATATATCTAAAAAATCATCATAGACAATTAACGTAACAGACAATTTGTCAAGGCTTACCGTTGTAATGTTCGTAGCCAATATTGTGGTTGGTTAGTGTCTGTGCGAAGTGTCCCACGTCCCATTCGTAGGTGACTTCGTTATTGTTCACAGCCTGCTGGGACAACAGCGGCCGCTGGTTCTGGAACCTGGATATCATCACGTAGGGAATACATGTACATTATTATAGCGTTGTGTACACCACAAGTAATGCACAAATCAGATATAACCTAATCTAACCCTTCTACCTATGCTCACGCTTCCCTCAAGGGTCCCCGAAGTGGTGGCAGAAATGTATGGGTAGTACCCACACACCCACTTTCCGCCGGAGATATATTTTAGGTGCCAACGTGACAGATGGCTAGTCCATCGCCGTTACTCAAGCGCGGTTATACAT